>JAMKCH010077033.1:0-17993 GCA_023653785.1 Ophioderma brevispina | reverse complement strand
TTCTTAGGGTTCCTGTCAGAACAAGCTCCAATTACCTTCGCCTTAAAATGGGCTGGGAACCTTTGGCAAAGCGCAGGGACTATCACCTAAGTATGTCTGTTTACAAATGTCTGGCAGGGATGGTTCCCGTAGCTTTATCCCATCATTTTACTTTGGTTAGGGAAGCCCACAACATTCGCACCCGGTCTAGTACTTTTGGAAAACTTAGAACTATAAAGCCAGCTCTCGAATTCGGTAGGCGGTCTTTCAAGTACAGGGGGGCTGTAAACTGGAACAAATTAAGTAATGCAGTAACACATCCACTTCCAGATAATGTATCCATCTTCAAAAACAAGTATTTACATGCAAATCTTTAACTAGTATTATTTGATCATTATGCAAGCTAATGTGCAATAGATCGGCTAGCATATTCTGGAAATTTTCATTAAAATATATAAAATATATAAATTTTACCATTTGTTTGTGCAATTGTTGGCAAATTTTTAATATAATTGGCTTCTGTAATTTGTAAACATTTAATTTTGACTTGATGTATATTTTTCTTCCCCCTAAGTTAAAAATAAGGTATGTGTTTTTAATGTAAAGTGCAATATCTAAGATTATATTTTTAATTGTAACTTTCATATTCTTATTGTGTACTTACTTGCTCATATTTATGCTGGTTTAGCATGTATTTGAAAATATTTTCTTGTAATTTAAGCTATTATATGTACAATTTGCTAATTTGAGTAGTTTTAAATTTTAATTGATATGTATTTTTAATGTTGTATTTGCTGGGCCACATGGAAGAACAGAGGGATAATTAAATTTCCCTCTGAATGTGGACCCAGGATAAAGATGAAATAAACAAATAAACAAATAAACCAGTTGGTAGGTTCATATGTTTAACAACCCCATATTTTACACAACTTTTTAAACAACCGATTTAACAGTGTGGGCAAATCCCAAACCCCTCTTATGTATTCCTCTAATTCATTTGCATTAATAAGGGGCAAAATCCAAAATAACAGGAGAGCAAAAATGAAACAGAGATATTATAGCCATATCTATGAAACTGTGATATTGTTGCTGACTAAACTCATAATTGAGATTGATGAAGGTTTAAAAACTCGCCCATATGTTCGTAATGCCCGTTTCTCAGATCATAAGACCCTGATGGCGCTTCTGGGGTAGCTGTTCTTTAAATTAATTCTCGGCGAGTTTAAAAATCTCAAGCAGTGCTGTAAGGTGTAGCGCTGTCAACTCGAGGCGTAGCTCTTGTCAACTCGAGGTGTAGCTCTTGGCAACTCGAGGTGTAGCGCTGCAAAGTCGCAATGTAGCGATATAAACCGAGTAGTAGCGCTGTAAACTTCGCTATAGCGCGCAACTCGCAGTATAGCGCTGCAAACTCGCAGTAATAACGCTGCAAACAACTCGCAGTATAACCGCTGGCAAACTCGCAGTTAGCGCTGCTAAACTCGCAATATAGCGCTCTGCAAACTCTCTAATTGTAGCGCTGCAAACCTCGAGGTGTAGCGATCCATTATTATCAACTTCGGTTATGCGGTGATGTAAACTCGATGTGTAGTGAAGGAAACTCCTCTGATTGCGGGCGATGTAAACTCGAGTGAGTAGGAGGTAACTGGAGGTGTAGCGAGGCCAACTGGATAGATAGCGCGGTAACTCTGCGTGCCTGTATTACTCGCTGGGGATTTGTCGCGCGTGGCGTGCCATACCAACGGCAAACACATGCATCTATCTATCATGTCGAATAGTCCGAAAAACTCTGGGTTGAGTTGAAAGATAATCTTGCCAACAAATCAATTAGTAGGATACAATCCATTCTCTCTCTTGGTGGCAATCCCCATATGATGACCACATAATACTTTAAGACACAAGCTTGACACATTATGGCTTGGCTCAGAATATCCTTATTTGCGCAGACACCTCGCTCCGCTCGGCCTAAGGCTTCGCCTTCGACCATCCTCGCTCCCCACTCGGCCTAATGCTCATCTTCGCCTTCGACATGGCGATCACTATGGTTGCGGCTTCTTGGACCAAGTGCTATAGTGAGATCATCCCAGTGTTTGTTTGTGCATATTGATTATGCCACAGTTGTTTACAACAAGTCAGAGATCATTCTGGATTGAGCTAAGTACTATAAATAGCCGGGGTTCCAAGCTTTGTCGCAAAATAGATTGCAAAAATAGGTAGTTTGCCACGATGTCATTAATGTAAAGATAATGCAATGCAGATGATGTTATTTATGTGAGTTCCAATTTATATTAATGATGATGCTGTAATGATTATTATTAGCAATAGGGGAACCTATATGGAAAACATAAATGCAGACAGATAATACAGAACTTTGCCAGTAGTTAAATATATCTCCAGAGATGGTAGATTAGTGGTGCAGTCGCAGATGCTATATTTTGGATACTTGAAGCTTGAACTGTCCTGCTGTCCTATTTGAGGCAAAATGAGCATTCCGATTTTGGAATCAACAACACCACATTATACGCACACACGCAATGCAGGATTGAGTCAATTTGATGTTTTTTTGTCCCACCCTCTCCTGGGGATGAAACACACTCCGCTTCGACTTCATGTGGTCTGAAAATCTGAACCCCCCTTAATTTTGACCTACTAGACTTTTGTTGGAGCCAAGTCTTCACCCCCATATTTGTGCACATGGCTTTCCAAACCAGTCATTATATAATCAACCTTGTCAATTCCATTGTTTATTTAACATATTTTTTTATACTAATTATTATTCACAATTTGAGTTTTTTTCATAATTATATACTTCATTTATTATGTTTCATCTAATGCTAATTAGAATACTAGTATTATTATTATGGTTATTAGTCTTATTAATTAATTTTTTATGTTGGTGCAGATGGCTTCCAAAAATTCATTATTAATATCAATCTTGTCAATTCATTGTTTTATTTCACCTCTTTTTTTTGTTGTTATACAATTTATATCACATTTGTTTGTTTTCGTAATTATATATTACATTTATTATTTTTACATCATAAGGCTAATTATACATACTAATTAATTATTTATTATGGTTATTACTTTTATTCTAATTTTTTATGTAGATGATTTCCCAAATTGTTTATTTTATCATACCCATAAAACTCATTTATATTTGTTAACATTTTTACTATTAATATTCCTGTTTGGTGCCTAGATGCCCTTCCAAACCGCATATAATCTAATCCATAGTCATTTTTTATTATTTACCATTATTTATCTAAAATTCCATTTTTTAATTATTATATAATTATATTTCTATTATTATAAGTTTACTAATATTACTTATTCAATTGTTATGGTTATTTTTTAATTCTCTAATTATTATTATTTTCATTCATTATAACACTATTTTAAAATTATTATTAATTATGGTTATTTTTTATATAATTAATTATATTTTCATTATTCTAATACAGTTATTAGTATTACATTATTATGTTTATGATTTTTATTATTTTTGTGTAGATGGGGCTTCCAAGATGTCATATATTAATACTCCTACTCCTAACCGTCAT
Source organism: Ophioderma brevispina (assembly GCA_023653785.1). Classification (NCBI taxonomy): domain Eukaryota; kingdom Metazoa; phylum Echinodermata; class Ophiuroidea; order Amphilepidida; family Ophiodermatidae; genus Ophioderma; species Ophioderma brevispina. Next base: position 14,454 of record JAMKCH010077033.1, on the reverse strand, counting down.
TATATAATCCTATAAATTCTTTTCGATGTGTGTAACACAGTACTAATCATTAGTATATTTATTTAATTAGGTGCAGATGGCTTCCAAACATCATTATATAATCCCATCAATTCATTTTTATTTTTTACCATTACTTATTATAATTATTATTTAAATCCATATTTTTCTGTTACTTATTATCAGTTAATACTAAATTATTATTAAATTAATGGTTATATTTTATATATATTATTATTTTTTAATTATTCTAATACTAGTTATTAATATCAATTATTATGGTTATTATTTTGATGTAGATGGCTGCCAAAACAGTCATTATATAACCCTATCAACCAGTCCATTATACATCCTATAAATTCTTTTATATTTTTTAAAACATATTATATTATTCTTATAGTTATTATTTTTTTAGTTCGATGCAGATGGCTTCCAACGTCATAATAAATCTTTATTATTTAACACATTATTTATTATAATTATTATATATAGTATTTTGGGGTGTAGATGGCTTCCAAACAGTCAGTATATAATCCTATCCAGTTTCAGTTTTTATTATTTAATATTATTTATAATTTTGATTATTAATTTTGGTGTAGTTTGGCTTCCAAAACAGTCCATAATCCTATCGCATTTCCGTTTTTATTATTTACTATATTTCTTTATTATACATGTACATAACATACTATATTAATACTGGTGGTCATGTTGTCTGTCTGACCAGCGCTATTTTCCTCGGAGACTGACGGGTCGCACGTTTCCTGAAACTTTGTGGGTTGGTGCCCATTGACCGTCCAAGACCAAGTTTGTATGGTTCAGTGATCAAGTCATGATACTGTCTTCAAGTCAAGGAGGTCCAAATGGGGGGTAAACATTGGTGAGGACATGAACCTTGGAGGGCGGGGTTTGATGTTGTGTTGATGCCAAAAAATCTTAAAGTGTCCCGTCCCATCTTTTTGCACTGTTGTATTGCATGGAATGGTTCTCCGTTTGGCATGTATTAGTTTCCATATAACAAACGGTCCGTTAAAATTTATCATATTATAACACTTTCCTTTTAATATTTTACGCATATTTTGAGCAGCATTGACGTGAGCGTGCATTTGCTTATTATCTCAACGGCATGTGCTTAATTACTATATCATGGATACAATCTCTGAGCTCAAAAATCTGTATCACACCAGTGTGGCCCTCGCATAACCACGGCACTCTTAACAGCACAAATCACTGAACACTCGAAATGGAGAAGTTCAGATCTGTTTGAGTCTATTCGCCAATTCATAAATTTGGAGTATCAAAAATTTCAATTTTAACTCGAAATTCTGATTTCGAAATTTCGTAGTCAATTCCCCAATTTCAGTCACGACCAAAAACTTGTAATCATTATTGGTGGAATTCGCAATTCAAACTCAAATTTGATAATTTATTGAGATTTTGATTCCTATACTCAACATTTGGAACTGACGGCTTTCGTAGTGTAACAGTCTAAGTTTCTGGAATTATTAAGCTGTAAAGAGTACAGGCGCTTATGTTAGGGCAAGCCTGGTGTGATACGGGTTTGTTGCGAGATGTACAGATATTTGTACTCCATGGGTATAATACTGCACATGGCATGACGTGGAGACAACTCCATTTAGAAGGCTAAATTATTTGTTTTTTTAAAAATTTAACTATTATGAGAAAAGCTAAATTCACCTTTCATTTGCTTTTCAGGTTGAGTTAGGTTCACTTAAGTGCCAACAAATGATCAAAGTTGGTAATCGGAAGCAATTAGTCATTTGATTGAAATCGCCACTTGAAAACAATCAAATACATAAGAATTGATCTTATGTATGCTATTTTCATGATATTTGTAATAAATTTGCCATTAAAAATGGTACTCTACAATCACAGCAGTTTTTCTTCCTGAGACGTAAGTGCCAATTAATTGCTCAAATTAAGTAGTTTATTTTATGATCCTTAAAAAAAGTAGTATAGTGTACCTAAGTTGCATAAATTAATGAAAATAAAGTGTTTCTAGACTTTTAACTTGCGATTTTTTCTCCGTTTAAAATATTTTTAGTGATTTTGCAAATGAAAACAGATGTACATATGTTGAACTTGCTTCAAAAATTTACCATGCGATAGTACTTGTAATCCACTATCATCATTTTTTCCCAAATTCAATGTCCATTTTGTATCTAAATTGCTAGTGTTAGGTCATACACCTTATATTCTGTTTTCTTTGTAAAACCAGACACTGAAGCATTTTAAAGTGGTCTTGAATATGCCATTTAGAACGTTTGTTTGCTAATAAGTCGAATCCTGACTTTTATTAGTAAACAAGGCAGAAAAATCGGGTCATTCTTGACAAATACGGCGCGCTAAGCTAATCACTTACAGGGGTTTTTACTAGAACCATTTCCAATACAACCGTGCAAAAATGGACTTTGATGAAAAAATAGGGGGCGTGATTTGTTTACAATTTTGGAGAATCACTGATAGGTGGCTTTCAGTTGCTCCATGTCACCCAAAATAAAAAATTATTAGTTTAGCAACGTTGACTCATTAGCTATGTGGCATATTAATTTGCCTTTCTTTTCCCCCAAATCTTTACAATTTACCGTCAATTTACCAAATTTCTCTTTCTTTCTGTCAATTTTAGGTCTGGGTTTGGGCCATGGCGTATGTCCAGAGCTTTAATTTGAAGTATTAACCACTTGTCTAGGGTATATGGTTTCTTGAGATATTGTGGTTTTCTCAAAATACATCTTTGGCAAATTAGCAGTTGGTCATTTGGTTTTGCCCATGGTGCAACGAAATCAAACCTGCGTTCCAATTCTGCCAATTATAGCGCCTAAAGTTGGTTTATTACAAAGTCACAAAGTAGTTATGGGTGTAAATAAAAAATCATTATGGAGGCGGATATTCCACACGCTCCGTGGTCAAATACATAACAAATTCTGGAATGTAAATTAAGGACCATAAACATTACTACCCAGGCCTATAGTGTCGATGACAAATGTCACATCAATGAGAATTTACCTTACCCATTATTCCCAAAACGACATCCGATGGCAAAAATGTGATCCTTTTCCACGTTTTATTAAATTTCGAGTGGTGTATACACCTTAAGGCAAGCCGTCGGCCCGTGTACAGAGAGTCACAACTGGTACATGTACTCAACGTCAGTGTAAAATAATAGTGTTAAATCCCGACTGTCCCCCTCCACCCGCACAAGTACAAAAAAAGCGGACCACGTTAGGAGCGTCGTATCATGGATCCACTGGGCCCCGGGTCATCCTACTAAGTTGTATAAATCCTAACACCAGCACAGGGGTCTAGAAAACGGGGATCCGAAAACAAGGGATCTAAAACTGAGGGACCTGAAAAAAACGGGGCTTCCGCGTTGGAGCCCCGTTTTTCGATCCCCGTTTCTAAACACCTATATAGTAGAAGTAGAAAACGGGGATGGAAAAACGGGGATCAAGCTTTTTGCAGTTGGTGTGTGTGTATGTTTGTGAATGTACACAAGACTTGTACATAGCAATGCATGTGTACAACCGTGTATGTCACAATGCGAAAGGAGTGAGAGAGAGAGAGAGAGTAGGGTGTGTGGTGGTGTTGCGCGAACGCTCGTGCATGTATGTGTGCATGTGTATGGCAAGTATGTTGCACAATAGAAGAGATAAACCTGTTTTTCCGCGTCCGATAAACAAAAAAACCGGGTTTTTTCGATGCGAAAAAACCAGGTTTTTCGATCAAAGAACCAGGTTATTGAACGCAAAACCAGGTTTATCGACCAATAAAGAAGGAAGAGAAACCTGTTTTTTTCGCCGATAACACGTGGTTTTTCCATTCACTGATACACCTGGTTTCAAACGAAAAACCAGGTTTTTTTCAATTCGAGTGTCATAGTTTTTTGAAAACAGGTTTCTCGGTTCGAAAAAACCTGGTTTCTTTTTCAAAAACTGTGACACGTCGAATTCGAAAAACCTGTTTTGCTCGTTGAAAAACAGGTTTATCAATAAAACTATGACAATCGAATTGAAAACCAGTTTATCGGCGAAAACCTGATTTTCCGATAACCCAGGTTTTAAAATCAAAAATAATGACCATCGAATTCCGAAAAACCTGGTTTTTTCGCTGAAAAACCAGGTTTATCAAATAAATATACATCGCTTGAAAAACCAAGTTTTAATCGGCGAACACCCGGTTTTTTCGTTCGATAAACAGGTTTATCAAGAACTATGACAATCGAATTTGAAAAACCGGTTGTAATTTTTCGATTGAAAAAAAAACTAGGTTTAATTATAAATCAAATAAAACTATGACAATCGAATTGAAACCAAGTTATCGGCGAAAAACGCAGGTTATTTTCGGTCGATAAACCAGGGTTTTATATCACAAACTACTGACAATCGAATTCGAAAAACCGTTTTTCGCTTGAAATACCAGGTTTATCAAATAAAACTAAAAAATTAAAAAACCACGTTTTCGGCAAAAACCAGGTTTTTGTTCGTTCGATAACCCAGTTTATCCAAAACTGACAATCGAATTCGAAAACCTGGGTTTTCGATTGAAACTACAGGTTTTTATCAATAAAACAAAACATACAATCGATTCTCCTTGAAAAACCGAAATTTCCTACCTCATATTAAATTGGTGTTTATTGGCACCACAGGAGCTCATAGGCAGCAGAGCGCGATATGAATAACATGTCCACATTAATTCGCTTGTTTTTTTTATTTATACAATCAATTAAATCAATTAAGAATCGATGTGTCCTTAAATAAAGAATAAATATATAATTCTATACATTGATATATTTGTTTAGCGACTGTCCATTCATGACCTCTATACCTGTATAGCTGGCTGCCCGTAATTGAATAGTAGGCGATTGAAACAACCGGAGCTTCCCCAGCGAGCCATATCTGTGGAGGGCAGAACTGAGAGGTTCCCCCGTACTGTTCAATGCGAAGGTCAACGCACTTGTGAATATTTCTTGTAATTTGACAGAAAAATCTTAATATTTTATTAAAAATTGGGTGGTAGTAGCATCGACAAATTATGCCACAGTCATAATTACGCTAATTGTCGCGATCAGACAATCCTAAATGCTGGGATTACTTTACGTGTAGATAATCGAGTGCATTTGTTGGCTGTTTTTTATTGAGTGAAAGGTTGAACATAAAATGTTCTGCCAAAAGAAATGATTTATGTGAACAAAAATTGTGGTTCATAATTATTGTGTGAAGATTTTACAGGACAATTTCACTTTCCCTCCACTCTCCCTCCCCTTCCCCTCCCCTCCCCTTCCCTCCCCCTCCCCTCCCCTCCTACCTCCCCTCCCCCTCCATTTAATCCCTCCCTCCTCCCTCCCACCCCCCTCACAACCCATCCCCCTCCCCTCCCCTCCCCTTCATTTTCACTTGCCCCTCCACCTCCCTCTCGCCCCCTTCCCTCGCCTTCACTTCCACTTCCATCCCCCTCCCCTTCCACTTCCCTTCTTCCACTATCCCTCTCCCCTCCCCCCCCTTCACTTCCCTTTTCCCCTTTCCTTCTTCCTTCCTTCCCTTCTTTGTTATTTTTAATTTTTTATTTTTTTTATTTTTTTTCCTTTTTTTAAAGTTTATAACTTGTTTATCACTTGTTATCTTTTGCCATTCATTAATTAATTTTCTTCATACCTTCATTCATTCGTTTTATTTCTATATTTAGTTTAAAGAAATATGCATTATTATCTATATGTTATAACATGTTCCGCTATTTATTCACTGATTTATTTATTATTCACATTTCCTCAGTTTGTTTCATTATTTTTTCTGAAATGTCTCCTTATTTCAGTTATTTCTGCAGGTGTATTCTTTTTTCATACTCTGTGCAACTCTTTGAAGTTCCCCCCGTTCCCCTCCTCATTCCCTCCTTTCACCTTCCTCCCCCCTCTCCCATCCTCATTCCCCCTCCCCATACCCCTTCCCCCCATCCCTACCTCACCTCCCCCTCTCTCATCTACCTCTACTTCCCCTCCCTACTCCCATATCCACTCCCCATTTAACACCCCCCTCCCCTTCCCCTCCCCTCACTCCCGCCCTCCTCACAGTCTCCAATTTCCTCTATCCCCCCGCAAAATCCCCATTGCGTGCCTTCCCTCACCATCAATGACCTTCCCCTTCTTTTGTTCTTTCTTAGTAGTTTTATTTATTCATAATAATAAGGCAATTGGGGAATTATATCTTTGCGTTTTATATAATTATTAATTATATATTATATTCCATCAATCATTATTCTTTCAAACTTTCATAATCCTCCTTCATTTATTTCTTCTATATTAGTAAAAGCTAAGCTGCTCACCTGAAGTATTGGTGCATTTTGTGATGAAAGCTGAATTTTTCAGCAGTGTTTCCCCACAATACCATAATTGGATTATTATTTCTGACATGGATCCCTTTTAGATCTTGATCCCCTAATGTCTGTTTAAGGGGCTCGCTACTCTTCAAAATGTGCCGCCAAATCTCTTATATCTGACGTTTTTATAAGGGTTTAAAAAATAAATTTACTTACTTCGCGCTGGCCCTCCCCACCTTTTCCATTTTGGAACTTGTTTTTTGCTGCGGCCACAAGTCTTGCAAAGAGACAATAACACATTGATAAAACTATACGAAGTAGAGGGCTCTTTTCAAAATGGGCCGCCAAATCCTATTAAATGACATGGAAATGTTATAATGTTTAATTAAAAAACAATTTATATAAATAAAATAATTAATGGGCAGCAAAAAGGAAAAATACTAAAAATAGAACCAGAAATATCACTGATCACTAGCGTTTATCATCCCCTTATTCCCCCCCACTCACCTCCTCCTCCCCCATTTTCCCCCAAATTCCCCCCCCTCCCCTTAAACCCTAACCCAAGTAATTGGTACTAATGGGCTCTCTTGTTTCCTTTGTCAGAATCAGCTAGTGAAACATTCCGTTGTCCAGCTAAACCAAGCAAGGCACAACATCAGGTAAATGGCTTGAATCCTTAGCTAGTCTTTAATTCTTATCCGGACCTTGGACCTGCCAATGGACCTTCAATGAAGGTCCTTGATGATGGGCGATGGTTTAGTAGCCACAATGCACAAAGCCCGCTTCATAAAACATGTCGTTTGGAAATTCAACAAAAAGCTTGAGGCTACAACAAGAAGGCAATGTAGAGGTTCGCACATGCATCAGCAGTGCACACACCTTCTAGCCACATCATGCTTTGTGTTTTTTTTGACCACTCAAAGAGTCATGTGTCCTCCTCTGTGATGAGCCAGCAGGGCGAAGTACTCCACCGAAGTTTCCTTTCTTAATTGATTCGAGGATCCCGAAATGCGCAATAGGAGGACCTTCAAGACTTTGCTTTACTTGGCCAAACTTGCACCTGGAGACATGGTTGCAATGGAAGCTAAGTACCATCGCAGTTGTCTCGTTATTGAAAAGCTCTCCATGAAGCAGACCTGCGAAATTTATGGTCGAACAATGACATATGCCCATCTACACGAGCATTGCATTTGCAGTCTTGTTCCTACCGGCAGAGTTCCTCCAGAGGAGGAAGGGTTTGTCCCCATATTTCAGTTATTCATCATCGCACTATCCCCAACAACCCTGTCGACAACCCTAGAACTATCGCCCAATATCACTACTTTTGTTTTTCATTCTTTTGTGGCCTTTTCAAATGGAAATATTCTACATACGAATAAAAAATGTATTTTTTTAAATATCTTATAATATTTCATTTCCCACTTAAGTCGTACTATTAAGAAAGTAATTGGCTAATGAAAATGGCGTACTACACACATGATTGCCTGTGTCGTGCAACAGTCGTATCCTACCACTACGCACCTTTGTTGCACGACACGGAAATTCAATTTTGTGTTCACCAAGTCTTATCTACACCTAATTATGCCTAAATTAGCCTAATAACTCTCAAATAAATTGAGCTTTACTACTTGAAATTTATGTTAAATAGGCGTCTTCATTTACTTTTGTAATTACTTAAGTCTTGAGCGGGAATGTTAGTAAAAAAAGGTCGTAACTACATTTTTTATAGTTTTTCAGGTTTTTCCTATTTTCTACCGAAATTACATAAAATTAGCATAATTGACTTAAAAAAATGAAATTGCTCTTTTCCACCAATATTTGGGATATTTTTTTAACTTAATAAACCTTTTTAACACCATCGCTTTACAAGAATCAAAATGTCATCTACATACTAGTTTTTCCCTTGTCGTGCAACAGAGTCGTATCTACAGTTACGACTTTGTTTGCACGACACGGGAAATTTATTTTTGAGTGCAACAAAGTCGTGCCTGCACCAAATAAGGCCTATTTAGCTTTTTTTCATAACTCTGCAATAAATTGAGACTGACTGTCACCTGAAATGTATATCAATTAGCGTAATGCAACTACTTTTTTTCATTTATAATAAACAACTCAATTTCACCAAAAATGTCAGTTCGCTACTTTGTTGCACTCACATGACGGTGTTTCTTTCAAACTCCTTGAGAGGCCTTATCCTGGCTCAACTCGAGCCAGTCGTCGACTCCCATCTACCTGATGAACAAGAACAAGCAGGATTTGCCGTGGCCGGAGCACGGTCCATCAGATAATAACTCACAAATGAGATTGCGGAGAAGCTTTGAAAGCGTCGTAAACAGGTGTCATCTTGGTGGAACTTACAGCAGCATATGACACCGTGAGGCACCAGTGCTTGACACAATCTTCTCAGGACCATCCCGGACGTTTTTCCCCACCTATAAAATTCATTTGTAACACGATTGCAAACCGTAGCTGTGTCCTCACGACCAGTGAATTAGAGCAGATTATCGACTGCGTCTCTGAGGAATCGAGTCCCGCAAGGATCAGTATGTTAAACATTGTATATTAGCGATGTTACGGTCCGGATTTTTATAGCTACGCCGACGATCGTGCTCTTCTTCACTCGGCCAGAAGCTGACTGAAGTAGAAAGTACCCTCAATAGGCCCTACTTGCAGCATATCTCAAGACCTGGAGACTCCAGCTGAGTGAAGCCAAGTACCACCGCTATACGGCCTTACCATCTTTACAAAAACCAAATACGGCTCATGGTCAGCTTCAACTCAACCTCAATTGAGCGCCTCTACCACACAATCCTACCAACACCTACCCACCTATCTGGGAGTGAAGCTAGATGGCAGCTTTACTTATCCGGGGCAGCATCTCGAGAAATAACCTCCTGTGCCGCCTTGCTGGATCTTCCTTGCTTGCAAGCAAATCCTCCCTAAGCACCACCGCCCGGCCTCTGGTCTAAGCATTGTCTGAGTATGCACCCCAGCCATGTGACAGTACCCTCACACAAACATGAAAAGAATTTGGACCCAATACTCATCGATTCGTTCGTGCAAGTCCAAAAAGATCAACAGTGCAGATCCGTCTTTAACCAGCTGATAGTTTCATCATCCAGCTTGATCAGCCTTGGAATTCCTCTTGGGGACTGTTAGTAGACCTCACAGCCATCTATGATTTGCTAATGTTGTGGCTCGCCACAATCGCAGTTTGGTGATAGTTCTACTCCGATCTTGGGTGTAAGGAAGTCATTTGTACGACCAATGCCGGCTCTGAGTCGGTTGAGGTTGACCCATGCTTTCCTATCAAGCCACACCTATTGGGCTTGCTAGAATGGCTGTCACACTGCTTTTAGGTTTCAAAGTAGAGGGTGCCCATTGCTCATACCATCTGTCAGTGATCCGATGATCGATAGGCTACTGTGACTGCAGTGTCACGGATTGGGTAGCAAAGTGCTTCCGTGGAATTCTCTGATCCTCCAAGGTTTGGTGGAGGGATTGGCTAACCAGGTTTCATCACATTTCTTATTTCTTGGCGACTTGATCGTCTGAAGGTTCCTCCTAAGGTTGCAGGAGCTATGCCAGACATGATTAGAAGCTATTCTACAGGCGTCGCCGAAATGCCACCACTAAACAGTCTCACTCATTGCATCACTCAGAACGAATCAATCTTGTGTGAATGTTACACTGTGGCTACCATAACTGTCATGCGTATTCAGCATAGGGAGTATGCCAGGCAACATTTGATGTAAGTAAGGTGTCAAAAGATGCACCACATCCAGTTCTGCGAGCCTTCTGAGGAGGTTGACGCGAGACTGTGTCTTGGCAGCGACCTGCCTGGTGTGTTTGATTAAATGTAATGCTGCCAAAAAATGTCCATATGTGTTGACGCCAAGGTACTTCGTTGTTGGGTCTTGTACAGTTTTTCTCCATCTAGAGTGATGTTTAGGTCTCTTTTTGCACATCGATTTGCCAGGTGGATAACAGAGCTGACAAGGTCTTGGGTTTGGGCTGAGTTTCAGTGCCATCGGTGGAAATAAAACTCACAATGATATTGAGGATAGCTTTGAAAAGTCATAGACAGGTGTCCTCTGTTGGTGGAACTAACTGCAGTATATACACCGTGAGGCACCAGGGGCCCTGACCAAGCTTCTCATGACCATCCGGATCGTCCACCTTATAAAATTCATTTGTAACACGATTGCAAACCGTAGCTTTGGTCCTTAATACCAGTGATGAGCAGAGTAAGGTCTACTGCGTCATCTGAGGAATCGAGTCCCGCAAGGATCAGTTGTTAAACTTGTATATTAGCGATTTACTTACCGATTTTAGCTACTCCGACGATCTTGCTCTTCTTCACTGGGACGAAGCTTGACGAAGTAGAAATTACACTTCAGATATGCCATACTGCAGCATTATCTCAGACCTGGAGACTTCAAGCTGAGTGAAACCAAACCCCGCTCTACTGCCTTCCATCTTGACCCAAAGAGTCTCATCGTCAAGCTTCCAAATCAACCTCCATGGAGCGAACGCCTCTACACACAATCCTACACCAACCTATCTGGGAGTGAAGCTAGATTGGCATGCTCTTACTTATCGGCAGCATCTCGAGGAATAACCTCCTGTGCCGTCTTTCCTATTTAGGCCACACCTTTGGCTTGCTAGATGTGCTGTCCACAAAATGCTTTAGGTTCAAAGTAAGAGGCTGACCATTGCTCAGACCATCTGTATCATTGATCCAGGATGATCTAAGGGATACTGTGAACTGCAGTTTCATGGATTGGGTAGCAAAGTGAATTGCCGTGGAATTCTCTTATCTCACGGTGTTGTGGATGGGATTAGGCTAACCAGGTTCATCACATTTGTTGGCGAGCTTGATCAATTGAAGGTTCCTCCTAAGGTTTGCAGTAGCTACGCCAGACGGAGTGGAAGATATTCTACCGGCGTCGCCAAAAGTCAACCACTGAACAAGTCTAATTTCAATCCTTCAGCACGACATCGAATCTTGTGTGGAATGTACCCTGTGGCTCCTCTGGTGCAGCGTAGTCACAGTGGATATGCCAAGGCAACAGTTAATGTATGTAAGGTGTCAAAGAATCCCCCATCCAGTTCCTGCGAGCCTTCTGAGGAGGTTGACACGAGACTTGTGGTCTTGCAGCGACTTGCCTGGGTGTGTTTGATTGAAAGTAGTGGCTGCGGTCCAGTGTGACTCCAAGGTACTTCGGTGTTGGTCATTGGACAGTTTTTCTCCATCTAAGAGTGATGTTTAGTTTCCTTTTTGCGCATCGATTTTGCCAAGGTGGAAAACAGAGGTGCGGTCTTGGGTTGTGCTGAGTTGCAAGTGCCATCGGTGGAAGAATTGCTTACAGTGAATAGGTCTTTCTGGCAACACTGTTTCTAAGGACTCAAAGGAGTCAGCAGCTATCCATGCGTTCCGTTCTGCGTAGATTACTGCGAACACTTTCCCTTTGCATATCTGAGACATAGATGGTGAAGAGACTGGTGCCAGAACAGACCTTGGTGGGCCAGACCGTTCCGAAGTTTTTTGCTCTTCTACTGCTTTGGGCCCATTTGATGTCTCGAGGACGAAAGATCTGTCGTGGATGGGGCACATAAATGAACTTGACAAGCTTGAACATCAGGATAATTTGGAGTGCTTAGGTAGAGACCTCGATCCAACTGTATCGTACGCAGCAAGTTTGGTCTAGGAAGACTGCTCCAACTTCTGCTTCTCTGGAAGGCTGTCTCGATGTCATTAACTAGTCTTGCTATCTGATCAGTTGTTGATTTACCTCTTCGAAATCCAGCTTGGGTGCGGGGTACATTTGCCTCGACCGTATCACTGATCCTGCCGAGTATCAGTCGCTCAAGCAGCTTATAGATGTGAGAAAGTAGCGAGATGGGTCTGTAACTCTTGGGGTCATTTGCTGGTTTCTTGGGCTTCAGGATTGCAATGACCTTAGAAGTCTTCCATCTGGAGGGAATAGTTGACGTTCCCATGCAAGTAGAAAGGAAGAGTTGGAGCCATCGCACAGCTTCGGGTGCCATATTCTTCAAGAATTCTGTATGGATGTTGTCATTGCCAGGAGCTTTCCCATTCTTGAGACCTTTATTGCTTCGGTGATCTCATCGGAGGTGAATGGTTGGGACTGGGGCTGGACGGTGGAGAGGTTGGTAGAATCGTTTAAATCTCTGCATTAACAGCACGAAAGTGTTGGCTTTCGCCTGTGTAGTGTGGTCTTGCCACTTTCCATTGTTGATAAGTGACAAGTACATACTCAACGAGACCATGAGAACCATTACAGGCTGCCTTCACGTCCCACTTCAACTGAGTTTCTACCAGTGTCTTTTGGCATAGCAGCCTGCAATGAACCGCCCCCCTCACATTATTTGTTGTACCCTCACCTATTGTTATTTTTCTCTCATCGCCGAAACTCCCATGACGTTTTTCTTTGAAGCCTTTTCGCTCGATTTAAGACCATTTGCACAAATATTCGGACCTACGGTATGAATGCGGCATTACGTAATCTCTCACTGCGTGCGAAGAAAACGCTATTTCCCCATTGAAATTACAATGCCAGTAGAAATCCAGTTTGTTTGTGCCATGATCAGTTACCCTATGTAATTGTTTTATCTATTTATTTGATTTTTTGTATAATGATGCAGTGTGCGGCATACTTTGACACACATGGCCAAAAATCCAACTGCTGAAAAATGGGCGAAAAATTTTTTGCGATTTTTTTATAGATTTTTGGGGCGCATTTTTGCATGATGTCATGTTTTACATCACTGTGACGTTATAACAATGTATGTTTGTACTTTGTTGGTATCAACGGACTCTGGGGGGTCATAGCTATCCATTTGGTACCACACATATGATAATTGAATCATCATCCGTTCCCCCCAACGGCGGTGAGATGGGTCCAAAAAGGCCCGGCTCTTTAGGGTTAATAAGCTATGGAGTGAATTTAAAAGAGGCAAATTTAAAAACCTTTTTCTAATGAATGGGTTTTACTCAGCAGAATAATCTAAAACTTTATTTTCTGCAAAAAAAATTCTAGGAATTATTAATTGATCTTTGTCTCTAATTACAGCCTTAAATGGTTGAAATCGGTGGTTGTATGGATTAGGGTGAGCCACCAAAGTGACAAATGGGGAATTGCTGAAAGTCCCCACTAAAAAAAAAAAAAAAACAAATGGGAAAGATCCAAATGACCCAAAATCATTGAAAGCAAGCTCAAACAAATCTACACTTACAGTACTTGTTTCTCTTATATTATTTAAGTGTGCATAGTTTCTTATCTTTCGCTCTTTAAGGCCACAAACTGCTGCGAATATGCTTGTTTTGGCAAGGTGGTACACCGAAAATCAAGCATCCTTGCTAAATTATTGTGTAAATTTGGGATTTCAATGTCTCAAGGCATGCTCCCATATGACATCATAGTGAGGTTAGCCAAAGTGTCTGTTTGGGCCTGATGTGGTCTTCATTGGATAGAAGAGATTCATTGCTATAAAGAGGTAATCAAAATCATCTTCAGGGCTTCTTGTATGATTTCCTAAAGGGTTGCAAGCACCCCACACCCTGTCGCTAGTCGGTTACAAAAACTAAGTCTGTTGACAAGGGTAGACTTAAAAATAAGTATATAGGGGTGAAGTACCCTTAAGATCAACATAATTCAATGGTATGATTTCTACAAACATGAACTTAGTATGACAGGTCCAGGTATACGGAATGGCTTAGAAACAATTTATTTTTAGTATTAAAAGAATCTTAATTTTATCATATTTGGATATGAAAATCACATTTTGATCAAAAAGGTCATTGACCTCTACCAGTCCCCAGGGGTCAAATCTAATGGCTCATGTCCTGAAAACAATGTTGTGGGTATGTCTACAACTGTGAAACGTGGGGTGTTTCATGGCTTTTACAAAAATGCACATCCTTCCATTGGAGAGTTAAACATAAACCTACACTATAATACATTTCTCTGTGTAAGATTTCTTGAAACTCAATAGGGGCTTGTGAGAAGTTAAGAAGGTAGGCTGAGGTGTTTCAACAGCGGAGCATGATTCTGTCTTAGCGTAAATCCCGCAGCCATGGGACTGGCCCCGACGGGCCACTGGTTC
>JAMKCH010077032.1:0-13400 GCA_023653785.1 Ophioderma brevispina | reverse complement strand
ACCGATGGTCCACTGGTTGAAACAGTGTAAAATCCAAACGACAGTAAAAACGTATGTACAATTCTGTTCTGTTCTGTTTATGTATTTCGGTTTTTGCAATTCGATACGAAATTTATTTATGCTGTATACAGTCATTCATCATGATGATGGACTGTACTCGTTACCTTACCAAAAGTTATGAGGGGAATGCTTACATTGATTATTAAATGACAAAATTGGTTCTTTTATAGATTTTTCGTTGCTTAAATATTTAATTAGCTTAATTGTTAATCATAATATTACAAAACGACTGGGTAAAATAGACTATCAATATGACGAAAAAAATATAACACGCCCTAACAATTTTTCAAATTGACGGCGCTATCTATGTTAGCGTTCCGATTTAATGGGGTTACTCTATTTATACATATATCACCAATACACAAGGTTGGACATGCTTGCTTTCACGAGTTTGGTTAAATGTTAGGCCCTTGAAACTCGATTATTCGTTTCTCGTCCCCCGCCAGCGTTTTGTTGTGATTTTTGGGCGCGTTGAGGCCGAAAAATCTGAAAATAATTCATTATTTTGGAAAATTAATCAGTTCAAGCATCACCTTTTCAATCGATCTTGGAATTTTTGGTAGGGGAAATCGTCTCAGAAATTGAGTCTAAAAATAGACCCAATTGTTTCGTATTTCGTTGATCCCATTAGGTTATTCACTGTAAAAATACGCATGTAGCAAATAATGAATCGGTCCCTCATTATGCTGAAAAAAAATGATGAAGAGAAACTCATAATTGAGTTTAAAGGGGCCTTATACGCCCGGGTCGCTACTTCATAAGTCGAGATGGAAGAGACTAGTATAGCATCCGTTGTTGCGTGCCAACGTGTGGGTCACTAAAAGTTTTGTTTTTTTTTTTTTAAAATGTTCGATTTAGGGGTATTGTGTTCTCTACGTGATACGAGAGCCTCGGCACTAGCACATACACATCAAGTACCGTGGTAACCAAACTGGGCGGTTTGATGGTAGACGCAATATGCATTGCAAAGCCGCACTACTGTGCTAATATTGATTGGTTAACCACTAAAACGGCGTTTGTTCTTTTAAGTCTTGAGAATGAAATGGATTTGAGGGCTCAAATTTAAGGAGCGATCTGATGAAAAAATACGGCTTAATTCTGATATCAAACATACTATTCGGGGTAAATAGGGGGGGGGGGGGGGGCGGGGGGGGGGTTGGGGGGGGGGGGGGGTTTTATAAAGACGATCGGACACGCACCTTTAAATTGACCTCAATTTAACATGTTGAAGTTCAATTGTTGGAACCAAACTTTTGTCATAGGTGCACCATGGCAGCGGTGGCGGCAAATCCTATTCATATAGCCACTTCACCAAAAAATGTCAACAGAAATTACATGCAATACTGATGCAAACCACAACCATTTGGTTGCTTTGATGTGAGGTCGTTTGCGTGCCCCACTACGACCTCGTCCTCGTGTCATTATTATCCATACAAAAAAAATCAGAAATTACCTTTCCAGTGGAGTTGATTCTTCAACTCAACGGTTTTGGGCAATAAGAAATATTCCTTGACACATAAAAAATTAAGGAAGTTTTTCGTCAAGATTTTCGCTTTTACGTGTTTACACCAATGGCGACGTCTGAAATTTTTATTTCTTGCGCCGCCCACCCCTGCACCATGGGATCCTTCCTATGTTGATGAGTCAAAGTTAACATAACAAGGTCAAAGGCCCTGTGAGGTCAAGTTGAAAAATAGGCTCTATGTAAAATTTAACCTACATGAAAAGTTGGAAAGTTCAAACTTGAGTCCTAGGTGCATTGTGGATCCTTCATGTGTTGATGTGGTCCAAAGGTCACATGCAAAGGTCATGTGAGGTCAATTTGGTAAGATAGGCTGGGGCTGCCCACAGCTTATATACTTTGAATAATGAGTGCAAAAGCCGACTGCACAAATTCTAATGTTCCTATTTTGTATCATTGAACCATAGAGTTGCATAAACCATGCCATGCCAGTCACAAATCACAAATGGTCTGATACCTAGCGTACTAGAACTTGATTGTGAATTTGATACCCCTATCGGAGTCCCAAAGTTTGCATCGCTGTCATGGTTCCCTCTTTTTTGGAATGACCATGGGTAACCGAATACCGAATCCAAGACCCCCCCCCCCTGAATTCTTAAGCAAATTTTAATGCACAGGCTCCAGGAGCAGTTAGCTTTGACTTAGAATATATCTCCACTTGTGTCCACGGAGCAACTTCCATATGTCCTGGACCATGGTCCTGGAGCAGATTTCAGGCCAAAAACACATATAAGCAAGGTAGTCCTTAATAAGCCATCGAAATTTTATCCAAATTGGTATCCTGAACGGGGACAAAACGATACTTTTTATTCAGCCTAAGTACACTATCCTCTCACAAAATGCTTATAGCATTTCTGGAATTATAGCTATAATAACCAAATGGTGCAAGTGATTGGTTGAGCTCATAGGATTAAAATAAAGAATAGTTTTGCAGTCCTTTAAAAGCTTACCAAGTAGGTGGAGAACAAGGTCAAGCCCCATTGAATACAATACAATGGATGTTAGACCTTGTTGTTGCCCTACTTGGTACTAGCTATTTTGACAGCCAAAACTAATCCTTATTTAATCCTATGAGCTCCCACACTAACATTCACCATATTTTATTCAAATCAAGCAACTTGAAATGTTGACCCCTGTACAATTGAAAATGACCCTTTTTATTGATTTGTTTGCTGTTTTTTAGTCATAACTCCATAACTCCTATAACTTTAGGCTGTAGTTATACACAAACATAACCTTTTTTTGGAATCCTAATGATCAGACAAATAATGTGGTATTACTTTTCAACATGAGTGAAAGCATTTAAAAATTTTTCCCCCTGTTAAACCTTGTTACCCCCTACCTGGCTATAACTACCATTCCGAAATGCTATCATGCATTTTGTGTAGGCCATTTTCCAGGATACCGAAAATTTGCTCGCTCATTTACTAAGGCAATAAGCAATTTTGCATGGACATGTCCCAGCGCTTCTAATGTATTTGGCCCGAAATTAGGGCTCCACACTCTTAGAAAAAAGTCACCCTTTTTTGTTCTGTAATTTTTCACCCTAACACCCATGGTTTCTATAAAGGCCTTAAAAGTTCTCTGAAGAACCTTCTAATTTAAAAATTGCCTAGGAAATGTGCTGTTTTCACGATATATTTGAAAGGTTAAGCAATGTGGAAGGCAATGATTACACTTTGTGTTCAAAATATTTTGTGGCCAATAAAAATAGTTTCTTTCTGTTCTACCAGGACCATCTGAAGGGTGCTTTGTTTTAGGGTTCCTAGAGTTTAAGGTTCTACAAAGAACCGTTTTCTTGGCTACAGAACCTTTTTGGTTCTATGAAGAACTCTAACAAATCTTCACGGGGTTCTTTATAGAACCCAAAAAGGTTCTGTAGCCAAGAAAATGGTTCTTTGTAGAACCTTAAACTATAGGAACCTTAAATGGGCTATTCCAGAAAAAAATGCCCCCACCCCTATAGAGGGCGCCGGAATTCCAGACTTTTTGTCACTTTGAAAAGCTGGAATTCCAGAATTTAATGTCTAATACGAGGTGGGAATTCCAGCCATTTTAGGTATAGAGGGTGACGGAATTCCAGTGTTTTACGATTTTCAGAGGTAAATTCCAGCAAAAAATCAATATTTTCAACGCCCTCTATACGCCTAACCATAATCATCTAGGAATTCTATGTTTTTTTTACATTGGTAGTTTAGGAATTCCTGGATTTTACGGAAGGTAGTGTCTAAAATTCCTGGTAATTTACGGAAGGTAGCGTCTGGAATTCCAGATAATTCATGGAAAGATATAGCCAGGAATTCCAGATATTTTGGGAACAAAAATTTTTGCCCTCTATAGTGGGGGGGGGGGCAATTTTTTTCTGTAATAGCCCAATGGATGGTAATAAAGCACTCTTCTGAGGACGCCATAAGGTTCTTGGTATAACAGGAAAGAAAAAAAATGGGGGGCCAAAATTCGTTTGGACTCGAACGGTTTTCACCGCCTTTCATGTGCTTAACCTTTCAAATATATGTGAACACACAAAAAGAAATTTCCCTTTTTTTACCTTATTTAAATTTGGAAGGTTTCGTCATAGAACTTTTGAAGGTTCTTGATAGAACTTAGCACTGCTTATGGTGAAAAAATTACAGGACA
The DNA here is from genome assembly GCA_023653785.1 of Ophioderma brevispina. Lineage (NCBI taxonomy): Eukaryota > Metazoa > Echinodermata > Ophiuroidea > Amphilepidida > Ophiodermatidae > Ophioderma > Ophioderma brevispina. The sequence goes on along the minus strand of JAMKCH010077032.1, from coordinate 9,181 downwards.
CAAAGGGTTCTATGTTGAACCCTTATTTCTAGAGTGCAGGGTGCATATGGTCCAGACATAGGTTTCCTGTAGCTATGCTCCTGGAGCATAATTAATGCATAAATAATCTGAAAAATACTCAAGTCAAATATGCCCCCAGGAGCATATTGACTGTGCTTCCTTGGAGCAGTATAATCTGGAGAGATATAAAATATGCTCCTCACAAAAAATGAAAATCCGGAATCGGCCAACCTCTTTACGGGGACCAAACCTGTAATTTAAAACTTTGGTTTTAAACTACTAAACGTGCTCCAGGAGCATATTTTGAATCCTCCCCTTGAGCATACAGGTGTCAAAAAAAAATGGTGCAGAGCAGATAAATCCAGATTTCTCAAAAACTGATGAAGAGCGCACCCACATTAGCTACTAATAGCAGTCGATTTCAAATTACGTGAGACTCCATACATAAATCCATAAGGATGATGGTCAATCCCGCCATGTTGAGACTAGGCCTTGTTTGTCCATCACAAAACATATTGCGTCCACGGTACAAGTTTACTTTACAGAATCGGCTTTACAGAACTGATGCATTCCGTTCTACAATGTCTGTATGATAAATGGACTTGTTCAATCTGCTTTTGCTAATCTCTTATATACAAGTTTGGCCCCTTTTTTATGCAAATAAAACTTAGTTGTGTTATTTTCATTTAAAGAATGCATTATTTCTCTCCAGTACTGTGTAAAGAATGATTTATTTTGTGTAGAGTGAAAGGTAAATTAAGTTCAAATAACAACATTTAAATGCAATATTTTGCTGGTGTTTTCATCCTGATACTTCAAATGAACATCCAATCTGATCTTAGATGTTAAACAGTGTATTTTTATTTCAAACATTTATTTACTAGCTACTATACAAATTTTATGCTACCATACCTTTCTCTATGGCCATTAAAAATATTTCCTCTTTATCCTCGCGGTCGAATGGACAGAAACTAAACTTTTAATGGAGGTCTTCACTTATTTTGAAATAGTGGTCCTGCGTGGCTCATTAATGGCTTTTATGGCTAGACCAACAGAGACTCTATCTTAACCTATGGCTAGACTTAGTCACAATGGCAACAAACCAGGTGACATTTGCAGTACGATGGTATTTGCACTGTATGTCGGGAACGCAATCATAATTTAAGAAGAGTACGGACTGGGTTGTGGGAGTGGAGGTAAGCTTATAAATAGTTGAGGTAGGAGGATATTGAGAAGGGGGTGGGCGAGCGGGAAGTGGGGAGTAGGAAGGTGCTAGAAGAAGGGGATGTATGCGAATGAGGAAGATGCGTGAGGTTGTGGGTGGAGCAGGGGTGTGGGCGGGGAGGGAGGTAAGGGCGATGTAGTCGGGGTAGGGTTTGATATAGATGAGGACGAAATGGGAGGAAGGTAGAATTGGGGTGGAGAGGGGGTGCGGTGAGTTCGATGAGACTGGGTGGTAAAGAGGTGGGGGAAGATCGGCGTAGGGGTGGTAGGTTGGTAGCTAGGGCTAGAGAGGTAAAGAGCACGGTATTAAGGAAGCTAAAACGATAAGGCAAGGAGGAATGGGTGGGGGAGGGGGGAGTAGGGACATTATGGAGGTGGGGCTTGTCTAGGTCGTTGGTGGGGGGGTGGGACGGGAGGGGAGGGGGAGGTAGGAAGGGCGTAAAAGGAGATGTCGTTGTTGAGATTTGTTTTGTGTATTTTAGTGCGTATTTTTTGGTTTTTGTTTGGTGTGGATTTTTGTGTAAAGTGGGTGATTTTTTGTGGTAGTAGTTTCCCCTTTATTGGATTGTTGTTGTATTATGTCTTGTAGTTTTTGTGTGGTTTTTTTTGCCCCCAGTTTTCACGCGTTACTCTTCTATTGAAAAGAAAGCCATGCCATCGGCATCTGGCCTTTCGCCATATCACATAAAAAGAAGGACAACAGATTTTGCCCTATTACGTTAATCCAAATTCCACGTGTAAGAAAAAACGCCCTGTCCTATTAACGTAATTAATTTAAACTGGTTATAAGGCTTGAACTTACAACAATACGTCCTTCAAACTACTTACAAGCTATAGTCTGATTTTTTATTCCTGTCATAATCATATGTCGAGGGTACGAACCATCTGGAGAGGATGTGTTTGAGGTCAAAACTAAAAAAGCCGTAAAAAATTAAAACAGCCTGAAATGCTTAACTTTGTTCAGCAGAATAAGATGCTTAAAATTAAACCCAATTTACTGAAACCCTTAGTATCGAATATGTAAATGCTTCATGTCCATACAGATTCAATTTAATAGATTGGCCGTACAACTGAGACATGCAAATCTATTCCCATTGTTTGGAGACAAGCAACGAAGGGAGAAAGTGTCATTAAATCGAGGCCGGGTGAACCTCCTAAGGTTGGGAGAATTAGGCCACGTAAATATTGTAGTTCGTTATGAGTGACCAAAACTTTTAGTACTTAGATATATGGATTGAGGATTGGACAAGACGTCAAACATAGTTCTGGAACAAGACGAATAAATGAAAACAAGCGTAGACGAGGCTTTAAAACGTATTTGATTTTTCTAATACTCCTTATGACGAAAAATACTGAATGAAGGAAAATGCATGAAAGCACGTTTGTTGATAGAGAAAAATCACACTGGAAAACAACACATATGTAGTATTGACGTTCCTGATGTGGTTTGTAAAATGGGTCGGATGCCTGATAGTGGAGGATTCTCCCTCTTCCAGCAATAATGACAATACAGTTTTGGCGAGTCATACTTACTTATTCCTATCATTTTCTTTTCATAGTTAATGCTCGTTTTGTTCCAGTTTGATGTTTGGAATTAATTCAGCGCATTTGCCTTGGCATTATTTTGTTCGTGAGAAAGGGACATTTTTTTAATTATGCCTTTAAATCTGTTCCGACTCGTCACATTAGAATGCTATTTACTTATTGGGTAAGCATACCCCTCTCAGACGAATGAAATCGGCGTCGACCCCACCCCGCAAAAACTTTTAATGGGACTGACAGGAATAAACAATCGCACTATAGTCATCTGTGTCCATGTTTGACTGTTTTTGTATTCCTGCCAATGAGGGACTTTGAATTGGTACTTCTCAAAAAACTATTTGCCTAACCTTATGAGTGAAGTACGTCCTGGAGAATTTTCTGACCAAATTGTTGATGAGAATCATCACATTTTTGTTTTTGTCAAAAAAAACACACACCATCCTTGATTTCGGTACAAAAGCTTTTAAGCTCATCAGTGGTGCCCCCCCCCCCCCCCTGCCAGAAGAAAAATTACGGATTTTTGGGCAAAATCACGATCCTCCAATTGGGCACATATCAGCGATTTTGTGCCAAACTTTGGAAGCCCCCCCAAATTTAACCCCCCCCCCGCCCCCCCCCCATAAAATAAGTCTGGTGCCGCCACGACCGCTCACGGTGCTGCCTTGCCGACAATCCCGAAGAAATTTTAACTTTGGTGGAGGGTTATTATTTTTGACAAGTTGGAACACTTTAAGACTAGGACAACACATTTTGATTAACTGACTCCAGATGCCGAGGGCCATAGATTCACGCTATTGCTGGTAATAACTAATAGACGGGGAGGCCTCCCATCTTGGTCCAAGACCCGCATTTTCAGCACCGCTGTCATACATCACCAAAGACCGCATATATTTTGGAAAATTTCAATCCAAAGACCACATTTTTTTTTGGAAATTTTACCACTGTCACCTAAAGACCCTATTTGGGGGAAAATTTTTACCGAAAGACCCCTCGTTTTGGTAAATTTTTACCAATTTTCTTAAAAGACCACTTTTTGGGAAAAATTTTGCATACAATGATGACGACCCTTATTATTCCCCTTTAAACTTCCAATTCCTGACTATTCATTTTCGTCCCGTTTCTTAAACATTTTCAACCCTTTTCGGGTTATTTTTTAGTTTGACGGGCCCTTTTATTTTTCGTTAGCTCCAATTTCCCTTGCTATTACCCCCTTTGATTCTTAAACTCTTTTCTCACCTTTTTATGCTTTTAACAACCACGGTTGCCCTGGTGCGAAAAGTAAAATCCTCATTGTTTGGGCAGACGGCCACCTCCGGCCATCATCGAATAGAGATTTGTAGTTTTTCATCACAAACCACATGCTAATTGTCCTTTACGAATCGGAAGTCGGGACCGTGCGATAGTAATCGTACGCCAAATCCAAAACGGGATCGGTGATTAGAGTTTCAGCCTCGATAATTGTGCTCACCTTTATCGATGCTAATGCAGCATCGTCTGCATCGGAAAAGGAGCTTTATATCTGGTCCATGTCGATAATCGTATTCATTATTTTCAAAGAAAATGAATGTAGTGATCGACTGCCTCATCTCGATCTATTGGTGTCGAATGCTCCATCAATTTATCGAATAGTTCATTCCACATCGTCACATTTCCTCGCGTTCTTTCTTTGAAGATTGCCTAGTGAGAATATTTAATTGGCCATGATGGGTTTTAGACGTTTTTGCCAAAGCTCACCGACTTTTTATATTTTTTTCCCCTTGATTAAACCCTGACGTCACGATTAATAGAATATGTGACGACAACGGAAATTGGTGAATGTAACGATTGAAACGAAGTTATGACGTAACGATTAAAGCGAAATTGTGACGGCACGATTAAGCGATGCATTTTTGTGATTTATAATCGTCTTGATGACAAATGTGAAACTTTTATTCTGTCTTCCAAAAAGTTATAAGAAGCACGTACAGATATTTTACCTTACATTAGCTCAAAGCGATTTTTAGAAAAATTGTTTCACAATTTAAAGTGCCGAGATAAGTGGGGTGCAGAGCGAACCATCCCGATCTTTAAAAATTACGGAGCGAAGGAAAACTGCTCGTTTTACAATTTGCGACTGGAAGATTTCTGAAAACCAGCACTCGCGAATGGTGGAAGCGAAAGGATGTTTAATGTAAGCCATTTTTTGTACGAGTGCTTAACAGAGAGAAATACTAGCTGAATGGAAGTCGTCATATCAAATGACAACCAGCAAACAATACATCGACATCTACACCTTTGTCCTCGAAAAGAGAAGTCGCGAAGCGAAATTGCAATAGAAAAATCTTGTCGACCAATTACCGCAATTTGTTTAGATTGACGACGAACGACAAGATTTGAAAGCGTTTGTGTGCTGCGCAAGAGGATTAAAGATTAGTGCCTCAGCGATCTATCGCGTCCCTATCCAAAAAAACAACCACACCGAAAAGCAGTCGACGGGAAAAAGACCTATTTTACACACAGCAAAAATGAGCCGAAGTCCTAGCTGCATTCATCAACCAGCAATTGTGGTCCTCGAGCCTATTTGTGTTAGACACTGGAGTTTTACCGAAGAATTCCCAAGTCTATATCAAGCATCAAAAACACTTGGAATAGTCGTTGGGCAAATATTCAAAGAATTGTAAATAAGTTCCAGGCTTGTTTTCGTCTACAATCCAAAAGTCAATGGATTTTTGGTATAGGAGTTTCGAAAAAATCTAATAAATATTCTTTCGAACAAGAAAAGAAATTGTTACGATCGTTTTTTTTTTATTTGATCGTTAATTAAGGTTGTGACAGAAACTACAACAAAGTACTCTACAAGCTTTGTCAATATATTTTCAATTAAAATTACACTAAAAATGCTTCTCGCAACATGTCAATTTGAATATGGTGTGATCGACTTAAGATTACTTCACTTGAATCTGTAATCATTGACAAAATTTCCAATAAGTGTTTCATTGAACCATGGACATTGCAATTTTCTCGTCTAGTTCTACAAAAGCCGGCCTGCCGTGCGAGATTGATTGGTTATCTCAGCACTGTAACAATCGCATGGTCCTAGGATATTAAAAACGGGAGTTTTTTCCAAGAGTTTCTTTCTTCTTTTTTAAACATATTAAACATGCCAATGCATAATATGGCGACAAACCCTTTGGTGCGATTTCCGTTTTAAATGAGAAACGTATTTTAATTAACCAAAATGTTGAATTCGTATTAAAGGGCACGAACTGCCCATCGTGAACCTGATTTTCCATCGAAGGAATCAAAATCCAAGTGGTTTGAAGCAGCGCCAAAAATCATCGGGCGTCCTTAGGAGCGATATTAGGGATAATATGCCACCTAGTTCAAATTTCGAGTAATTAATTTCAATTCAGTATGCTGCATAAGTTAAACCGGACTTGTCCCGGTGATCGAAATGATCTCGTTGCAATTTCACTCATTTCGTTTATTAATGAAATAAGTTTACTTAGGGGAATCACCTTTTTTAATTTGTAGACGTTTTTATTCTGTAGGACACTCGGTAGCACGTCTTCGTCCCTGAAGTTTTGCATTGATTAAAGTGTTTCTTACACTCACGAGGACCTTTATACAGTATAACCGAAATCGCCTTGGACTAAACTGTTTTCGATATATCGTGGCCAAAAAAAATCGTAATCGCAAAGCAAATCTAAAGTGTGAACGCCAGTAGTTTATAATCGTCCCATTTAATTTCGTGTACAAAAAGACTATTTTCCGAGTCGAATTTTTCCGGAGAATCGAATCGTTTGACTGCTGGGAAGATTTCCACGGTGGATAAAAACGTCTTCTTTTTATAAAAAGGTCTAGCTAATAGCGTACTTTCTTCAAACCACTCGTCCATTTGTCTCTTTTTGGATTTTTATCCCAATTTGTGTCCGTGCCGGAATCTAATCTCAGCAGCGAATCGAAGCCATCCATTCTCCTATTTTTTTTTTTGCAATTGCTGATATGAGGGGAGAGACGTCGTGGAAGAGGGGAGCAGGATAAGGGGGGCTTAAAAGGCTCGATCACCGCTAATAGTAATATTACAAATAATCGTCACAACACCAAATCTTAAAGGATCACCATGACGACTTGAGGCGAGTTGACCAGTTCAAAAGCCTCGATTTTGTCTTTATAAAATTTTAGCCCCGATCGAAGAAAAAATCCAAAGCAAAACGACCATTATCGATCGTCCCTTAATAAAGGGCAATCAAGTAGATTTAGCCATTTCATCGGCGACCTCTTCATCGGTCAATCCATTTTTACCGAGATTCTTTAACCGAAAGACGATGCAAAAAACGACGACGACCACTAACAATTGGATAATATCCCGACGAGGCCGTATCACAACCGCTCATATCCGACTTTACAATCGCCTAGATGCAAATGTCTTCCTGATTTTGTGTGCGGGATCGACGATGCTTTTAACTTTTTTTTTGACAGGCAGAGCGCACGTATCAATATTTTGAATCGCAAATATTTACCACAAGACGATCTATTCCGTTTTAAAAGAACAAGGTGGCGATATTTTAATCCCAACTTTGATTTTTTGCTAGAATGCATCGTTTTATCGTATCTTTTATTACTGCTCCTGGATTGTGAAATCTGCGACGGTTTTGCTACGCTTGATTTTCGACCTCACTTGGGACATTTGACTTTAGGTGATCTTTGCACGTTGCTCAGACCTCGACTCATTTAAAAGTCTCGTCGATAGATTATCTTAAATACGCCAATCGAGATGAATCGCCCCTATCATCAGTTACGAATGCGGCGACAGACCTATTTTCGATTTAAGTAATTTGCTGGTTGAATCCAATCTAAAACAAGAATGCGTTTATTTCACCAAGCCAAACACGGGTGTCTTGAGGTGGCCGCACTTGCAAGACCTCTCGAAGCTTTGATGGCCATCAACGAAATTCAAACTACCAAATGGCTCGACGAATATTAAAGGAAGCACATCTTAATTCGATGCTAGATAATGCCAAAGGAAAAAAAGAAAAACCACGGCATAATAGGCATACGCTATCCTGATCGGGTCCTGATTTGTATGTGCCAAAATATCTTCGAGATGTATTATCTCGATTATTGCCGCCGAGGAACAAAGAGATCATCTATCTCCTCCGTTTTTAAATGAACAATGAAGAATTGCTTAACCGAAGTCTTCGACTCGACCCACAAACCACCATCTTGCTTATACAGCGGTCTTCCGCTCAACGTAAGAATTCGACTAGAAACGAAATCGTTACTTCGATAACACCGTTATTGTCGTGACGGGCATCGAACACGCAAAAGTCGGTTGCTCGTCTATCGATACGATTGCGTCCGTCTGGAAAGGTTTTCGTTTGCCGGCCTCCAAATATTTTCGTGGCGAAAGCTTTTAGCGTCACTTTCGTCGATGTAAATGTTATTTGGTGATGGTTGGGATCTGATAACGAATACAACCTTGTATTAGAAATCGAATGTTTTGGCTTTTAAAAAGACCCCGGCTTTAAAATGGACCAAGTTGCCAAAACTCCCCACTGTTATAAACGTGGTTGAAACACACCACTTGCAATTACGAAGGAAAATTATTCTGTTGGCTCTTTTGTCAGACTGGATTAAATTCCCTTATATTTTCAACTTCAAAAACGAAAGATTGGGCCCCGGCTATGCGACTTGGCAATGACGGTATGCGTCAAATTTTTAAAGATATAGACTCTATCTGCCACGATAACTAGTCTATCTCGAGTGAATCAATATCTCTTCATTTTAGATATTCGATTCGAAACGATATGAACGATAGTATTTGAATTCATCTTGCGAAAGAATTGACCTTCCAAGGTGGATTGTATCGTTATAATGTCGATGAAACCGCATCGATCGACACACTTTTATTCGTGCAGCGGGACAAAACGATCCACTAAAGCATATTTGACTGATGAAATTCGAATAGTTTCTTTATATTCCGCCAATATCGTTTCGTTGCCGATTTTACCCATAGTGTAATCTATCCCATATATGCCAGACTCTGTATCATGTCGGCTTTGCAAATGATATCAATGCGAGACATGTATTGTAAGCGGGTCCTCTGACCCGTACCCATCGACCTCTAATTTCGTGGAAACTTTAAGACGAAAACTTGTTTTTGAAAAGCATAATCATATTTATTATTTACATTAATATCGTCAACAATTTTAATCGTATATTGGAATTTATTTAACTACCACCTTTTTGCATTTTTTCATATTGTACACATTTATCAAATCGAATTCGATGTAGTTTGTGATTTACTAATCGAATAAATTGTGACGAAAAATTTGACCTCTTCCCAAAAAAAAGGATAAAAACATGAGTGCACACGCCATTTTGATGACACTAGCGTCAACGATGTTTTAAAAAAAAAACTTGATTTCAAAAT
>JAMKCH010077030.1:0-13027 GCA_023653785.1 Ophioderma brevispina | reverse complement strand
AGCAGCAAATGCTATCATGGATTTCCTTTTGGCTTTTGTTGGAATTTTCAGTGGTAAAAGGGAGGGAGTCCAGCTGCACCAAACACTGGGTGTGACGAGTTTTGCAAGTTTAGAGTCAAATATATTATTTTTCTTAAACTTGCCAAAAACCAAGTATATTTTTATAATTTATTAAAGACACTATCAGTAATTTTAAAATATTTGAAATTTGCAGGATTAGCTTCAAGTGAAGATAAGTCGGTAAGAAGTGACCTTTTACAGCTATGAATTGACAGAAAAGGAAGAAAACGGCAGTGTTCCAAGATACGATTCTCCATTCAATTACGTGTTGTAGGAAGGGTACGAACGGACAGTAATGACTAAAATCTCCGGATTCTGTCTTATTAGGTTGCTTCTGGTGTCGCATCATTTGCAGGGTATGTTAGGCTGACATGTATGTTTAAATTACCATGCAAAAATCTGGATTTTTGTGCATTTTTTCAATTTGTGATTGAGCAAATCACGATAATTTATTATTGATTTATTTATTTATTTATTATTTAATCTTTCTTTATTGAGGGTAAAACAGCTTCAGTGTCAAGCATTGCTTTCAAGCAGGCCCTCATAGTGTCTTTACAAGTGAACCCATTCCTACCCAACATCATTTTCTTAAAATGAGTACTTTTGTTCGGGCCATGAAAAATCTGTGGAGGGCCCCTAAAGATGAGAGAAAGGGCCCAAAATGACCCGTGGCTTTTTTTCTATTTCACACTGGTTGTGCTGTTATCCTTTTCGTGCGTGGGAGAAACGTAGTGGTAGGATGAATACTCGGACATAACTGGCTAGGGTTGGAGTTCAAATTAGATGAATACAGGGGTAGGACACGAACTGCTCGATGTGGACATTGGGATTTTCAAACGGTAATTTTGGAGAAATGCTATGGGGTATTACTACTGGGCTCAGTCTGTCTCAGTGACTTACAAAATTCAGTCTTAAACTATTGTTCAAAAGATCTTAGTAATATCAGATATTTAAGAAAAAAAAAAAAAATATTGACTTCAAAATCCAGTCGAGTTCTGGATTACTCAGCTGCAAAACAGTGCAATTTCCAATAAACGGGGGGTTCCATTTAGAGTAAATATTGTGACCAGGCCTAGTCGTTTAGTAAAGTCTGTGTGTGACCGTCGATATGCGTCGTGAATAAGACAGCACTCGGGTTATGAGGAAAGTTGATTGTAGTTCTGTTGCTTTTAGTTGGAATGTCCTACCCCCCTGGCTGTATAAATGCCCTATTATAAACAAACAACCCCTTGTTGAAAAATTCATGCCACAGCACAATATGGTACACAATTAGAGTTCAGGTCCTCAGAATTGTATGACTATCCACGGGGACATTCCTGTTAGACTTTAGCATATTTGACCCATAAATTTTAACACATTCACATACCATCAATGTGGCAGAATTATTGCAGTCTGCCATTTTTGATTAGTTCGGCATGAGGAAAGGGTGGTTCAGGCAGGTATACCCGGGATTGTTTTGGTGCACATAACCTGTAGGAAGAGAAGAACACAACATTAGCATCTTGCCTACATTTTGGCTCAATTCTTTGACAATTTTAGGAAGCAAAATATGAATTTTTACAAGAATTAGAAAGAAATCAAATACCACATAATAATATACCACAAATATTTTGAAGACGAAGGTGCAGTTTTGTGCATATTAAGGCGAGTATTCATATAATTTGCCTAACTTGTGTGCCAGTACATATTAAAATACCATTCAAAAAGAGAAACCGACAATTTGTGAACTCATTATGACGGTTATGCTTTTATGCTTGGACAATGTGCACAAAAGGCTTCAATTTATTACGAAGAGGGAGTTGCGCCTTTGATCCTGAATTTGTCAACCTCTCTGATTTGACCATAACTGAACATCCCTGCATTTGAAAAGAGGGCAATCAAGCAACTATCATTTTTTTCTTTTCCTTTGTAAGCATTTCTCAACAAATATTGTTTGCAAGCAAAATTTTACATTTGAGATCTACCTTCTATAGTGCTCTTGTGGTTCCTATACCTTTTGCTCCATTTGTCCATTCTATAAGTCAAAATATCTGCATCTTTGTTGGCTTTCTTGGCAAAAGTGGCTATTTTTACTGAAATTTAAACCTTTTTTGACAAAAAAAGCATAAAAACATCCCTAATTTTTGGATTGGTCCACTTGCCAAAATCATTTTGTAGCTCTTTTGGGGGACTTTTGGGGACTTGCACGATTTTTAAGGGGATTTTTTTAAAGACAAAAGTATAATTTATTTTCCCATATATTGTTTAGCCCATTTGGGGGACTTTTGGGGGCCAACTGAAAATGTTATGTGTCCTATAGGGATGCATATTGAAGTCATCTATACTTTATGTCCAGCTAAAAGAGTAGGCCACCCACAGCTTCACACTGTGTTAAATGGGCAGAGTTGCGATAAGTCCCAGCTCAAGCAGTATCCTCGCTTGGATGGAATACACTTTAAAGAGACATGAGACATTTCCAGACAGAGCGCCCTCAATTTTTTCGACCCATGTTTGTTGCATATTGGAATGCTTACCAATGTATTAGTTCACACCTGAAGTGATAATCCGAATACACCATCTTTATGTAATAAATGATGATTTGTAATTTCTGTTCGTGCACGACAGAATTCAAGCATTGTTTCCTATAGGGATATTATAATCGCAGCAAGTCTCAAAACAAGGTTTGCGTTTTCTTTCGTGCTTTTTGTCCAATAATCCTCCTAAATGTTCTTGGTAAGGTGTCTTACAACCGATCAAGTGCATTTGAAGAAATTTATATCCTAAATAAAAACTCCTCCTTCGACTTTATTCCAGTTTGTGCCTTCCATAGCAAACTAAATTCAATCTCAAACAGCTCAATCTGACCAATGAACTAAATGTTACACATATACTTCTTGTTTCAACTTAAAATGCACTGTCTGTGAAAGAGGACTAACCTTACCATTCTGGAATAATTTGGAATAGGCTCAATGAGCGGTCAGCCCCTGGGGATATGAAAGTACATAGGTGTTTTCCCTGCTTAGGCCCACAGATCCATGTAGCCGACAGACACTCAACAATCATAGATGAACGTCCAGATGGATAGCGGGTACGATAACATTGCCGCCATTCTTGATGGTCACAGCTGAGAAAAGATCATGGAATTAAATAGAAGTAGTAGTAAAACGCGTGCCAGTGTGAATAAAATAAACACACTTCTGAGAATAGTGTCTAACCGATCACCCTAGTATCTGTATACCGATTACAGATTTTAAAATCTCAAAATCCGATTCCGATTTTTTTTTCTGTGTATTTTTTTGTGTTATCATTGCCGTTTTCGACAGCCAGAAACTGCCAGAAAGTAGATCGGAGCTGTTTAAGTAACCCTAAACCAATGGGAACAAACATACACACTCTGTGTGTACATACAATTATAAATTGATTGTTTCAGTTTTGATTTATTGTCACCGTTGGCCACCGTTTGGAACAATTTTAATTCAAGTGTGGACCTCTTTGATTATTAATTTAAGCGGTATAGAAAATCGGTAAAAAATGAGAATTTTGCCGATACCGATCAGATTCCGATAAGGTCATAATCGGCCCAATTTCAGAATAACGATCATATCGGTTATTCTCTACTGAGAAGATTTACCGATCATAAGAATAAAAGGAATTGGGGACGCGAGTGCGGTCTGCCATGCGGTTTGTGAATGGGCCAAGGTAAAATGAGGTCACCAAGGTCACATGAGGTGCGCGGCGGGGGGGGGGGGTGGGCACCTGTCACCCCATCCCGCCCCACCTTTCCACCAAGTTAATCATCTGTAGACTTCCGGGAACTCCGAAGGCATGCAATAATATTATGGGTTAATATTTTGACCACACACACACACACACACAGTACACAGACATATGACCAGCGTAATCCCTATATGTGAATTCGCAATTCTTGCAGACGAACAAAAAAAGACATTGCGTTCCCCGGAACATGAGTTGTAGCTGCTGTCAGGTTTGTGAATGGGGCAAAGGGGGGGATCACATGAGGTCACAAAGGTCCCAACATTTGTCAACCCCACCCCACCACCTCCTTTCCACCAATTTTTTACATATCGTACCCTACGGTAACTCACACAGTAATGCAATATATGAAGGTTTTAAACATTTTGACGGCCAATGTCACATGATGATGCCAAAGGTCAAATGAGGTCACCAAGGTCACATGAGGTCGCCAACATGTCACCCCACCCCACCACCTCCTTTCCACCAAGTTAAATCATCGTAGCCCTTATGGAACTCATGCGGCATGCAATATTTAAGGGTTAAATGGCAACCTGTGGCCGTCTGCAATTCTTGCAGACGACACAAAAATGTGGGACACACACCACTAAATTGCAGCTCATTTTTTAAGCCAATTGGAAGACCTAGTTCTGTGGCACAATAACAATTTTCTTATTAAACACTGTGTGTCCTCAAAAGTCGGTAGTTGCGATCCTGTGTGCGACATAGCACACACACACACATCATATCCCGAATTGTGTTGGTACTCATTTGGGTTTGACATTGCCAAACGGGAAAAAAAAAAAAATGGGGGAAAATGGCGGCGATTTACCAATCATTGTGGGACGCATCCCTGGCCACTGCCAATAGAGGAATATTTGCCATGCATTTTGAAAAAACAGGGATGTCCCCCTGTTGGGTAGTCCGCCAGTTTTTCTTACTAACCACTCGTTTATGTCCCCGAAAGTTGGTATTTGCGAGAGCGCCACACACACATAAATATATATATATATCTCGTCATATGCGCACAAAGACGGTGCTCAGTTTCGGTGCTCCCTCCAACTCCCTTCAGCGTGGACAATTACCCGAACACTTTTGGCTAGCTCAATGTGAATAGAATAGAGAATAGGATCGGAAGATATAGGGAAGTTGGAGAATAGGATTCAGAAGATAGTGAAGTGGATGAGATGCAATTGGGTTTATGCCAGGAAGGGAACGATTACATGCAGTGTTATTTTGAGGAGGTTGCAAGAGGAATATCAAGCTAAAGGAAAGAAGCTTGATACGTGTTTGTAGGCTGGAGATGGCCCATTTGAGCGAGGTACCGAGAAGAAAGTGATGGAGTGGGCGATGAGGAGAGAGATACCAAAAAAGTAGGGTTAGAGCAGTGATTTTGTGAAGGAGCAACGCAGGGGATAGAGTGGGTCGGATTGTCTGAGGAGTGAGGTGAAGGTGGGGAGGTGTGCATCAAGGTTTCGTACTTTCGCCATTGCTTTTGCAATTGGGATGATGTGGGCACAGAGAGTGCAAAAGAAGGTTGATGAGTGAGAGTTGTATGCTGAGACTTGGTATTAATGTGCGAGACAATGAAGGGACAGAGGGAGAAGTTCGGAAAGGAAATATTTTCTTAGGTGCACGTGCGTGAGATTGTAAATGGGCTAACAGGTGTTTTGGGAAATAGCGCAATTATGGTCGTTACTCTGCGTGTAGCTTCTATGGGAAATTGAGTTTCCTAGGGAAGTCCAGTCCGTGTTTTTTTTACGGAAATATAGCATTTATTGATGTCATTGTTGTATCTATTTGAGCTCTCTTGTAGAGAAGGAAGGGGCAGTGTGGGAATCTGAGCAGTGCTAAGAATGAGCGTTTGGGTCGCATTAGTAAATATTGATGACTTTGACGTATCTCGGATTGAGACCTTAATCTAATATTAATTATTGGGTATTTGAGTATGGGGTGTGGCGAAGGAGGGCGAGCCGGTGCGTAGTGGTTTTTTAATCAGCCAAACTTATTTTGCCGTGTTTTATTACAGAATAGCTATATTTTTGCGTCAAAAATTAAACTGGCATCGTTTCAGGGTAATACTCGCCCCATTAAGTGCCAATACTCTGTTATGAACTGACTAATGTGGAGCTCGGTCGGTTGATATTGTGTGAAATCAACATAGGGACAGGCGTCGTTCCGAGTTCTAAGGGGAAGCCTGGTATATGTGGTCGTTCGCAATAGATCGGGTGTTGGTGTGCTGTGACTGGTTGTTGGGTGGGTGAGTGTTGGAGGGTGTTGATGGCATATTTTCTTATCACAGAGGGGGAATGTTTTAATGTTATGAGTTAACTCAGTGATATAAAAATGTAGACAGTAATAGATTAAATGAGACACAGGTGAAATACAAGTTACGTTTCAAAATCTCAGTCGACCTTTAGACCGGGTCAGGCATTAATTCCGGGAAGAAAATTGATGGCTAGTTACTTTCTCTGTATTTTAAATCCATTCTATTATGCAGTGCAAATGCCACAATCGCACCTTATTCATTACTATTTAAATTTGGCAGTGGGTGATTACTCCTTTGATTTTATCGATACCCCAGGGTTTTATTGGAAAGGGGTGTGTTGTTGTTGGGGCGTGGTATATCAGAATTCTTTTGTGATGGTCCCTGGAGACAGGTGGGAATGTTCGGCATTGTCCAGTGATAACGTGCCTTGGGTAGAGATGACGTATGCTTTACTACACTGGGGTAACGAGTCCCACTGTTTTGGTCGCTGCGTCAATTGTAAGAGCATTCCCGCCTGCTTCCGGGACTGCTACGTGAAAATTTCCCTTGTCCATTTGCAGAAGTGGCAGGCAACGGTCTCTGCATATCGATCCTGAGCTAAAGTTAGCTATTTAAATTAAGCCATGAACGCAACGGGCATGATTGGCTGGTATGGTTGACTTCGAATTAATTGGTTGTTTGTGGGGACGTATTACAATAAAAAAGTACCGTAATTGTGCAAGCGCTGCATGCGACGTAAGGGTTAGATGGGGTTATACCTTGTTAAAATGGCAAAGTTGGTAATTAAAAATGATTGGTCTCTCATTGCATCATTGAATTGTTAGAGGCTTAGCCCGATCAGTTAAATAGGAGGGATGTATTTAATTTTTTGAGAAATAAGAGTTTCAACATTGCCTGCAAGAAGTTTCATTCTACAAAAGAAATTGAAATTATGTACTGGCCGCCAGTGGGTTCGATTGATTTGTATTTAATTCATTCAAAAGCAACTCGAGTGGGGTGTAGCCATTTATTTAATAATAAACTTTGCATTCCATGTCAAGAAAATCGCGTTGTGCTAATAGAAGGAGTATGAAGTGCCCGGGATTGACATTTAAGGGTTGCTATTACGTAGTCATTTATATGTTCATTGGTCCACAACTTGTATTTAGCCCCATTTTTATGAATATTATAACTACGTAATGAGTCTTAAATAATCCCCATGTTATCATTTGCGAGGACTGGAACTTGGTCATGAATGAGGAACTTGATTCAGATAATTACACAAGAATAAATAATCCTAACGCTAGGCAGAGAGTTAAAGATTTGTGTGTACTCTGTGAATGATGATCATGGGCGAATAATTAATCCCAATTTACGAAAGTTTACTTGGAGAAGAATAATCCATAAAAACAATCACGTTTAGCTTATTTTTGTTTAGTCGGAAATCAATTCTAAAGTCTTCATGTGAATTAAGTCAGGTATCGTACGACCAATCTTTAATGATATAATTTTGATTTTAGCCGGTTGAGAGAGGACATGGCTTGGAAGTTTAATAATCTGGCATTAATGATGTAGAACTTTGTTAAAGTTGGTAAAACAAACCATTGCCGAAGTCGTCCATGCATATGCACTTTTCCCGATTCTTCGCCTCCCAATCTCAATAGATATTCATCCGATGGAATCCAAGTTCATCATTAATGACCAGTTGTTTTTTTTGGAAAGATGTTATGAAATACAGAGTAAGACGATTCTTATTCTGCTTTCAAGAAAAGGGAGGTTAGTAGAATTGAGCGTGATCTCAAAAATGAGATAAATCAATATTATGGCAGTTTCTTCAAGGGATCTTGTACTAAAGATTTGTTTAACGTCCAGCAGAATCGATTCTGGACTTAGTTGCGTAAGAAAAAATGTATGGGTTTCATACGATCTAAAACACACTGGGTGAGCAAGGCGAGAAGCATCAAAGTTTTTTTTATATATGGAGAAAAGGCATTGTGTTATAAGACCATGAATTAATCTTTTGAAAGTTGAGGATAATGGAATTTAAACCAATTCTATAAAGAGAATTAAGAAACAATGAGATTACTATAAAGAACTGTATTTCCAATATGATATTTTGATAATACTGATTAATGGTTTTTTATTTTTTTGGGGAACTAGCATAATTTCCCACCCTGAGGACTACCGGAACTCCGATAGAGGGCCCTATTACATAGATGAGCTTAATTATGCCCTCAAAAAATCCAAAAAACGGTTTAAATCTTCACGGGCTCGATGGGTAGTTTGAATTATAAGGTTTTCTTTCAGACTATTTCATGGTATTTACTCAGATATTTCATAAAATTATGCCTTTTACATTACGGGGAGAGCGTCCACAGACCCAAAAATTTGTATCATTACCCTTTATACATTAAGGGTTGACAATATCGTCAAGCTCCTGAAAAATTGGCGTCCAATTTTTCCTCAATATATGTAACATATAAATTGGATTCAGCCGGATCGCTAATAGAAAAAACGTTTTTCGTCAATAATTAATTCATGAACATCAAAAGGGTGTATTCAGGCCGTTTTATATTGGGGAAAAGTATCGTTAAGTATGATTTTTTAATGAGTTTTTTTTTACTTGAGAATAATAATCCCTGGTCTATTTCTTATGATGATTTTGATAAAGGCCTTTGATTCAGTTTTATCATAAATTTCTTTGAAAAGTTTATTTTTAAGACAAGTTTTTAATTGTTGGCCCATTCAATTAAAGAAAGTGACCAAGACATTTGATATGAAGCCTAGCCGCTGTGTTAGTGAATGTGGGGGGTTCTTGTCGACGAGTCATCTTGGGGGGATTAGAGGCTGCAAGACAGGGGACGGCTGAGCCTCTCTAATATTTATGTTGTTGTTGCTGAGCCGTGTGGGTTACGATAATTCGAAGTAATACGAAGTAAAAGGTATCCGTAATTGATGAGTTGAATTTCGTTTCTCCCAATACGCAGATGATACTGTAATTTTTAGCTGGTCAGAGTTCTAGAAGGAAGCCTTTCAATCTTGTAATAGCTGTTGCTAAATTTTCTTTTGGTGTAAAGTTAATATTTCAAAAAAGTCCCTGCAGCCTGGATAGGATCTAAAAGAGGGTCAATGAGGCATCTGTGACAACTGAGTAAATGGGTTAATCTTTGGAATTTTTTTAAGGACTTTAGAATAATTTTCGGTTCTATTTTGAAAATATGGGGGTGATAATTATGATAGGGCAATGGGGTCAATATATAAGAACCTGATTCATCACTGGTCGAGACGTAAATCGTACAGTGCTGGGTAGCGGAACGGTGAGTGTGAATGCAATCATTTGCTCTATCAAAGTACATATTTGATTATTAACTCGTCCGGATCACCTTTTGAATCTGGTTACAGTAGACTCAATAGTATTATTTATTCATTTATTGTGAAAGGGGTTGACCGTTGTGTTGTGACAAGA
The DNA here is from genome assembly GCA_023653785.1 of Ophioderma brevispina. Classification (NCBI taxonomy): domain Eukaryota; kingdom Metazoa; phylum Echinodermata; class Ophiuroidea; order Amphilepidida; family Ophiodermatidae; genus Ophioderma; species Ophioderma brevispina. Next base: position 3,521 of record JAMKCH010077030.1, on the reverse strand, counting down.
AATCAAAATGATACAAAATTATGAGGAGGGTGGGGTTAAGGGGATGGTGAAAATCCAATCCTATATAATGCCTTGAAAACAACTTGGAACGCCGCAGTACTTCTAAAAAATAGTGATACAGAATGGGTCGATCCTTTCTGTAGACTAACTAAGATTAGCGTATTATGATAGGAAGGGCGGCTCCATGGAGACTATAATCCTATGTCTGCATTCCCCATTTACAATCAATTTTGGAAAGAGTTTTTCGGCTTGTGTCTAATGTTACAAAGTCTCATCAACCAAAATATATTAATGATGTCTATTAAAATGTTCCTTGTGGTATAATGAAAATATTAAGACGGTTAAAAAGCACATTGTATTCTACCACTGGGTTTCAAAAATCGGTAGTTGGCGACATTGTAAGCGATCTGGGGATAATGATGGCCCGTCTTGCAGTTATATGATTTAAAGAACACAGTTTCAAGATTCGTACCAATTTTCGTGATGAGTCTTGTTGAGTTTGATTAAAAAATTGCTACCTCAGCAGTGGTAACAAAAATTGAAACCACATTGACACGTCCGGTACCAACCGTTAAGGTGGGATGAGGTTAAAGGACACAGAAAGGTTCCAGGAGGAATTGATGATCTTAATTTCTCTTTCCCAAAAACGGTGCAAAGGAATTGTTGTCAAGAGTGACACAATAAACTCGAATGTTGGTATGATGAAAAAAAAATGGTCCCTTATCTTTAATATGGCATTTAAAATGTTCCATAAATACAAAGATCTAAGGTGGGTTCAATTTTGGCTTTAATACATTTCGGAATTTTGGATACTAATCATTTTATTTAAGATTGGTAATGAATTCACCTCTGTTACTTTCGAAAAGGCAGAGAAAACCCTGTTACTTCATATTTTTTTACTGCCCAATGTCAGTTTTTGAAGTTTGGAACTGAGTTATAGAATGGTTTGAAACGTTAAACCAAACGCCACTGGTACTTGAATAAGGAGTTATGATATTTGGCACAATGTTGGTTCTTTTTTTTGGATATAGTATCAATTATTTGATTTAGTCGTAGGCATATACCAAAATTGAAAATGAGTAATAGAGTACCTACATGCGACTCATTTCAAAATGACTGTAAAGAATATTATAAACTGGAAAAATTTAGTATGCCAGTAAACGGAATGGGAATATTGGTCCATTTTATATCGCTGGGGTATATTTTAAGTACTATGTTTGAGTATTATATCACCTGTGTTCATAATCTATATCATACAGTTTAATTTAAGTGTAACTGCTATGTGCTTTGAAAGTTAATTGTGAATAAATTTTTCTCCCGTGAGGAAAAAAAAAGGAAAAAAAAAAAAAAAAATAAAAAAAAAAAAAAGGAAATGGAAGGAGGTTTTGAGAGTTAAGGGTCTGAATGGGAAACCTTGGAAGACATAAAGTGCTGTAAGCGGGTGGGGTGGAGAGGAAGGTGGTAGTGAGAAGTATAGACCCGTGGGCCGTGTTGTGTGGGAAGAGGGTTAAAAGCAAAATTCAGCAGTGTGAGGAAATGTGGGGAAATGGATCCATGGGAGCACAAAGATGAAGAGAGTGACACCAAGTTTGTCAAGAAAAGTGTAGTGTGAAGATTGCGAGAAGGTGTGTGATGAGGTGGAGTCTAGTGAAGGAGTCGCACAACCAGGACAAGTTTAGTGGGGGGGGTGGATGCGACGGTGGCGTGACGCTTAGAGTGAGGTATTATGGCAAGGGTGAAGTATTAGGGAATTGGGGAGTTGTTACACAGGAAAAGATATCCTTTGAACCGATGAAAGGAAATGGTGTATAGGAGTTGTGGGAGATCAGTGATGCTGTATGGGAGGCGAGCAGGAGCGCGCCGCCATGGGTAAAAACCATCGGAGGGGACAAAACCATCTGGGGGGGGGGGGAGAAGGAATGAAACAGGACAAAATGGAACGCATTTGGTTAAAAAAAACCCACTTAAAAAAAAAAAAAAATTTCTATAAATTTGAAAACTCGGGGGGGGGGGGGGGGCGCCCAGCCGCACCCCATGGCGCCGCCCTGGGCTGCGAGAGTTGGTGTTGAGTGAAAATGAGATGGGGGTTCTGAGGAGGACAGAGAGAGCCATGATGAGAGTTATGGGTGGTGTGAGGTTGATGGATAAGATGAAGATTGAGGACTGATGCAGAGTTGTGTGGAAGAGGAGATGGAACCCGGTTGGCAAGGCGAATGGCGTTACGTGGTATATTAGATTATTATCAGAGAACTTATAACACGGTGCATTTCCCATGGATCAATGCGCTTTACAATGTATTCTGATAATTTTTTTTACCAAAATTAAAAAATACAAAATTACCAAAAAAGATCATATCAAGTTTTAAACAATAAAAACACCAAAAAGGTCTTATAGGCAAAACAAAATACCAAGTCAAAAGCTACGAAGCCTTAAGCTTGCAAAAATATCATGTCAACCCACACGATCCAATTAATATAATTTCAAGATATAAACATAATTATGCAGTATATAAAACCCATTATCTGATTCAATGACGTTAAAAACCCAAATTCTTTTGGAAAAGGTAGGTCTTAAGAAGCGGTTTGAAATGAGTGAACAGTAGGAGCCTCTAAGTACATGCTGGGAAGACGTTCCACAATCTTGACCCGTCATAATACTGAAAGGGATGATCCCCGTTATGATCTTTTGTTTGGGGAATATAGGGCGGGGTAAAATCATTCAGGACCTATAGTTCACTACGATTGACAATTTATATCTATTAGCAAATTTCTGCAAGTAGATTGGCTGATTGAGCCTTGGAGACCAATGTACACATGCACTAAAGATCTTAAAAGATATTCTTGACTGGTACCGGCAACCCAGTGCAACGCTCGCATAAGCCGTGTGGGGCGCCGCAATGAGTGCTCACTTGCTAACTTGGAACTGAACGCGCGGCACGGATTTTGAAGCTTTGGAGACGTGCACGTTGACGGAATGATAGAGGCGCCCACAAAAGCGAGATTGCCATAGTCCAAACCGAGAAAGAATAAAGATCTCACTGCATGTGCCCAGGTGTTGTGCATTAATCTAACCGAGATTCTGGGTGAGATACGTAGGTGGAAATTAACACTACCGAATAGAGCACTAACGGATCATTCATGGTGAGCCCTTACAAAGACAATCCGGCCAGGTTCTTAATTGAGTCAGCGGGCTGATTCACAGACCCGATTTTCAAGTCAAGGTGAGATATAGCGGCCGCACACCTAGGAGAAGAAATCAAGAAAGATTGGTTTTCCACATTCAGTCTCAGCTGTGCTTCAAGCTCCATGATCGCACTCGCAGCAATGCATTTGGTAATCTCCACGGTGTTGAACGCGCATATCAGCAACCAGACTTGGGATTGAAGCTGACCATAAGCTGTGTGTCGTCAGCGTAGATGATACGCATATCTGATGATCATTGAGATATCAGAAACAGGTGGCATATCGGGGTAAAAATCGGTGGACCTGCAACAGAGCCTTGCGGAACACCAAGAAAGAAAG
>JAMKCH010077028.1:0-15377 GCA_023653785.1 Ophioderma brevispina | reverse complement strand
AGCGATTTTTAACTATTTCTTAGATGAGATTCCATTCAATAGTATAACAAAATTTAAGAGAAATCTGTTCATAGAACCTTGACCAAATTTATCGTTAAAAGTTGAGTAACAAATTTTACTTTTCACTTTTTGGAAATGAGTAACATAAATAAATGCTTCGAAAATGTATGATAAAAGTCCATTTTGGGCTCTATTTGTTGATATATATTTGTCCAGTTATTTTTCTACATTACTGTTAACAAAATTGATTTTGAATATTCGTGTTTTGGGGACGAAAATTGAGATTTAAATCGTGCATGTGAATTACAGCAAATAACCGTTATTATTTTTGTCAGTTCGGGTGCTTTACAAATCATCGGGCTACGCGTGCAGGTTTTGATCCGGTAGTGGTGTGGGGTCAGGATTTACGGGTCTTCATAGTAGAAAAATCTCCCGCTCACAAGCCACTCCTGCGAATCATGGCGTTAACGGTTATACGTTGATCTCAAGGGCATTTTGAAGTCTCCATTGTGAAACCAAAAAACACAATTAACAATTGCTAATAAGTTTTTGACGTAAATGTTGAAATCAGTGGATATAGTTTCTCTCTTCTAGATAAATTAAGTACGAGTATAATAGTCATGTTACATTGGTAATATAACAACGTCTAAAAGTTCATAGAGTTCATAGTATAATCCTCTCGGTCTAAATTACGCAGTTCAATGATGTCACTATTATTAAGCATTAGCAAGTCATTCGACCTCTGGTAATGTGTGTTAAAGCACATCGCTCCTTTTAGAGGTCGCGGTTCTTTGTGAAGACCAATTGTGTACATTGTAATTTGATCTCATTGTCATGCGCAGAAGGACGAGATTGTAATTCGTAATTGGGAGTGGCAGAATCAGTCGGTCGGTGGCATCAGAGAAGCAAACCACGGTAACTGAAATCTTCCAATGCTTGTTCTCTAGGTTCAGTCTAGCAGCTTTCATTCCAACTTTGGCGTACTGTCTACTGTGTACAACTAAGGCTGTCTATATAACTACATAAGAAGACAACCCAGTGACATTTAATTACTCTAAATAAGCTCACAAGCCACTCCTGCGAATCATGGCGTTATCGGTTAATGTTATGATCTCAAGGGCATTCTGAAGTCATCGTTGTCAAACCTAAAACACAATCAACACTTGCTAATATTGTTGAAAGCATTGGGTATAGTTTCTCGCTTTAGATAAATTAAGTTATAATAGTCATGTTACATGGAATAATAACCATGATAACGTTAACGGTTCATACAACGTTCCTAGTTATCTTGGTTGTAGTTTGCGCAGTAGTCAGTTGAATGTAACATATTATAACGCATATGCAAGTATTGGACCTCTGGTAATGTAAGTTAAAACACGTCGCTACGCTCCCTTTAGAGGGTCCCGCGTTCTTTTAGCCCATTGTGTTGTTGTTGTATTCTAATTTGATGTCATTGTCATGCGCAGAAGGACGAGAGGTAATTAGTTTGGGCAGTGGTAGTGGCAGGATCAGTCGGTCGGCGGCCCGGCTCAAGAAGCAAACCACGGTACTGAAATCGTTCCAAGGTTGTTCTTAGTTTCGTTAGCAGCTTTCACTCAACTTTGGTGTAATGTCTCGGTAAACTAAGGCTTGTCTATATAAACTACAAAGAAGACACCATTTATCGCCATCGACCTCGCAACGAAGTAACAAATCGGCATTTTAATATTTTTTATATCGTCGCTTCGCAAAGTTAGTTTTCACGGAATCCGTTTCTGAGAAAAGAAACCCGGGCGGGAAAATATTTGGTCAAGTATATTATAGACTTTCATGGCTAACTTCATGATAGATGCATTTTATGATAACTAACGTAAAGAAAAGTCTACAATTTGTAAGATTTGGTCAAAATTCCGTCATAGATCTGTATGCGAGACGCGTTATTTTCAAATAGCCTTCCGACCTAAAGGGCGCAACCAAGAGATATCCCATATCAGTATCCTATAAACGTTGCGAGTGCGGCGACCGCATTACAGATAAGCATTATAAAAGGAGGATAGAAATTGTTTTGTATATCTTGACAAGCATTTTGCGAAACGACGCAGATACGACATATGCAAAGCACCTTGCGTGAGAATACGGCGGCCCCGAAGATAATAATACAAATACGGACAGACAATGTGAAGCGTATATTTTAAAATCCGACAGGAAAACCAATACGTTATACTATTTCAAAAATAAGTCTATATTTAGAGAGCATAACATAACAAATATATGCCAAATATCTCGAAAAAGTAAAAGCCACCCATCGGTCCATTGCGTTCTCTCCTCGCTCTCTCTATTACTGCTTTAATTCTATTCTACGTATGTAATGTTTTCTTTGTGAAGGCTTGTCCTCCCATGTTTGTCCTTCCTTGTTTTGTCATTGCAACATGGCTGTGCAATTTCGCGATTCCTCAAATAAATTAAAAAAGGACTGCCATTACACAGTGAGGAAAAATCGAACAGTCCGTTTGAAAAAAGCCAGGGGAAGGGGGGGGGAACATACGCAGCGTGTCGCAACGTTGCAATGGAAGGCGCGCTATAATATAGCAAACGCAGTATGACGATTACACATCAACCTCCAAATAACGTCAATACGCGCAGCGCGTAATACACGGTCTAAATTGCAAATGGAAACCCGGGTGGAACCCAAGAAATAGCAAATGATTCCCACGCTATTTAGTCACGTAGTGCAACAAAGTCGTAACTGAATTTTTGGCGAAATTGAGTAATTATATAAAATGAAAAAAGTAATCATACGCTTAATTTGAAGACATTTCAGGTGCAGTCTCAATTTATTGCAGAGTTTTAAGCTTAAATAGGCCTATTTAGGTGTAGATACGACTTGTTGCACTCAAAATTGAATTTCCCGTGTTGTGCCAACAAAGTCGTAAACTGGTAGAACTGGAGATACGACTTGGTTGCACGACACGGGAAACTAGTATGTAATACGACATTTTATTTTTTTTTTTAAGCGTGGTTTTTTTAAAAAGGTGTATAGTTAAAAATCTCCGAATATTTTGTGAAAAAGAGCAATTTCATTTTTACCAAATTTATGCTAAATTTATGCTAATTTCGGCACAAAAACCTTAAAAAAATATAGGGAAATGCTACTTACGTACGACCATTTTTCACTCAATATACGCCCCCTAGTATTATATTTAATTTCAAAAAGTATAATGAATACGGCATAATTTAACATTAGTTCAAGTATAAGGTCAATAGATACGACTTGTTGCACGACACTGGAAATCATGTGTGTAGATACGCACTTTAATGAGCCAATTACTCCTTAATAGGTCGATTAAGGGGGACATGAAATAATTTATAAGATATTTAAAAAATATACATTTGATCGTGTGTAAGAATTAGTTTCATTGAAAAGCATAAAAAGAATGAGACAAAAAATGCTTCCTCCGTAAAATCATGAAAATGCAGGAGATACGACTTTGTTGCACTCCATGCGATTTAAGAATGACGAGTAAATGAAATTTATCAGTATTATTAAAATGGGTTATCACATATTACTTCAAACCAGTAACTCCAATTTTGTGGATCGTAACTTAGTACGGATTTCAGTATTCAACAAACTTGGCATGAAAGGCTTTTATTCATGTTAAAATGTAAAGAAAGTTGTGACCGTCCTCTAAAAATCAACATACACTATCTTTTATTTGTCTCCCAAGTTTTGTTTGAACTGTGTTTGATCTTTAAGTCCTGGTTATTGGATGAAGTGATGAAAAAGTAAATGGCCGAATTCAACAGCGAAACTTAGTCCTGACTCAACTTTTGGTCCAGGAATAAGTCCTACTATGGAGGACAGCGAACTTAGTCCTGACTCAAATTTGGGTCCAGCAATAAGTTCTATTATGGAAGACCTCCAAATCTGTTCGTTCCTATACAGATTAATTTTATTGTTGAAAATGTGAAACGAAAAGTACATACAGTACACACTCACCGAGTTTAAAAACTTTCTACTTGAAGTGGTTTCCCTTTCATATTTTATTTATCATAAAAAACAAATTACAAAGTTCCTCCAAATGATGACTTCAAATCCGGACTAAGAATTAAGTCAGGATTTAAGGGTCTTCATAGTAGAAAAATCTCTCGCTCACAAGCCACATCGTGCAATCATGGCGTTTAAAGGTTAATGTTTTACTTGCTCTCAAGGGCATTCTGAAGTCTCCGTTGTTGAAACACAAAACAATTAACACTTGCTAATAAGTTTTTGACGTAAATTTGAAACAGTGATCTAGTTTCTCCCTTGTAGATCATTATTAAGTACGAGTATAATATCATTACATTGGTATATAACACGTCTAAAAGTTCATAGAGTTCATCGTATAATCTCTCTTTCAATTACGAGGTTCAATTTTGTAACTATTATTAACGCATATAGCATTCAGGGGACCTCTGGTAAATGATGTTAACGGACAAATCTGCTCCCTTTAGGTCCCGGTTCTGTTAAGACCAATTGTCACATTCTACTTTGATGCCCATATAGTCATGCCGCAGAATGACTTGGTTGTAATCTAGTATTTGGGAGTAGCAAACTTAACAATCAATATGTATGTGTGTGTGTGTCTGTGTGTGGTGTCTGTTTGGGGGTGTGTCTGGTGGGGGTGTTTACGTGTTTGAGTGTGTGTGTGGTATTACTTTTGCTATGTGTGGTGCATTAATTCCCTTGCATGATGTTCATTTGCTCAAGTATTAAGTTCTCCATAAGTTCTTGTCCATGATTTTGCCGTTTTTAGTGTAATGACTTTTTTTTTTTAAACTCTACCCCTATCTCTAGCTTTGGCTCTTGCCAAGATCCAGTGTATTGCTCTTTCTTTCCACAGTCCCCTTCCAAAATAGTCCTTACACTATTTTGGCTTCTTAGTGGTCGGGTTGTTTTGGTCCTTATTTTGTGGGTTTCCCCTGAATTTATTTCACTTGTATGTTATGCATTTGAGGTTGGTATCACAGTTACTACTGGGCTGTGCAATTATGTTATAACATAATGCCAAATAACATATAGTGGTGTTTTATGTTATTAACTTACTATGTTGCATGAATTCCTTGCATGCTGCATCACCTGCTGCAGATATTTTCCCTTTATTCAAAAATAATCCCAAATTCATATAACTCTGCTTTTATTAGGTGTAATGACTTCCTATACTAAGGCTGTTTGTTTCGCTTGTTCCTTAAGCTTCTGTGCATTTTGCTCTTCATTAGTCTCCCCTCCTCAAATAGTCATTAAATTATTCGGTCTACTCATCTCATTTTTGTTCCCTTTATAATTGAATTCATCTTATGCGGGTGTAAATTACTTACGCACTATACCCCGTGTAATGCTCTGCTCGGCGTGTTTAATATACCGTCCCAAATAGCAAATGTTACATAAGTTCCTTTCATGATTCATCCACTATAATATTATTGGTCAATGCCTACTCTTATCACCATATGACTGCCGTTTTAGTGTAATGAAACTTCTTATATACCATTTAATTGTTCGAGCTTCGTGTCCTTAAGTCCTATGTGGCATTTTGCTCTTCACATAATTTCCCTCCCCCTCCCTCCCCCTCGCCCCTTTCAAATAGTCCATTACACTAGAACAAGCCTCTTAGCTCATTTTTATTTCTTAGTTATTGTGATTAATATTATTTTTAAATTTACTTATTATAAATACACGTGTACCATATAGCAAATAAATTTGTTTTAGTCTTTATGACTGCGTTTAGTGTAATGACTCTTATATAATGCTGTTTGCTCGTGGCTGAATGACCTATGTCAATTTGCTCTGAAATAATTTCCCCTTTCTCAAGTAAAGTCATTAAACTATTCCTCGGCGGCCTCCATCATCATTTTCCCCCTTGAATTAATCATGAATTCACCTTTATTGTACACATTTGTATGCTCTGTTTGTTATATTATATAGTGCCAAATAGCAAATAGTGCCGATTTAATGTTATGACTTTGATTATTATTTCGCCTGAATTCCTTATATGTGTACAAGTATCACCTGCTATAATGTGATTGCTCACAGCAACAGTATTTTTTTTGTGTTTTTGTGTGTGTTATGACTTTGCTATTTTGTCATGAAGTTTGATTGCCGTGTTAGTGTAACGACTTCCTTATACTACCCCTTCTCTAGCTCGCTTCGTGCCCTATGATCAATGTGTATTTTGCTCTCTTCAACAGTCCCCTTCTCAAAAGTCATTACACTATTCAGCTTCTAATTTCCCGTTTTCCCCCCGGAATCAAATTAATCTTATGTATGCCTGTATGTATACTCTAACCTGTTAAATTTGTTTTAAGTGGGGAGTTAGGGCATCGCTATGTTGCATGAATTCCTTGCATATTGTAATCACCTGCTATAATGTCATTGTTCCATGGCATAACCTTTTCATCATGCCTGCTTTTTTAGTGTAATTCTTCTTACTACCACTCGGTATTTTGCTCGTTCCCTTATCGACCTATGTTGCATTTGCTCTAATATTGTCCCCTTTCAAATAGTCATTACACTACTCGGCCTCCTATCTCATTTTTTTGTTCCCGAATTAATTGATTCAGTCTCCTTGTTATCCTCTCACTACTTTATCCCCTCCAATTGATTGAGATATTTTTTGAGCGACCCTTTGCTCTACACTTCACCAACTGTGTAATTTTTACCTGAAAAAGAAATCATTATTTTGTTTTATTGAATTTGATCTTAACTGTTTGCATGCGTGTATTCCTGATCTGCTTTTTCGATGCTTGCATGCTTATATTTTAAGTTCAATTACTTATTTTTCTGTTAATTGTTTGTATTATATTTTATGTATCTTAATGTCTTGTTCATATTGTTGTAAACTATTCAGGGACACCATTCATCTCTTCTTGCGCTATCTGCTACCAGTCGGTCCATAACCGGGCGCTTTAAATTTCTTCTGAATAAGGCCAATTATTCAGTCGCTGATTCTTGGTATTGTAAATATTGTAATGGCTCACATTCTACCATTTCACACACATAATTGATGAAATGCTTTAAACAGAATTAAATCAATTTTACAATAATCATAAATTTTTTTGATGATTTACTTAACTAAATTAATATCCTTTTACCCTACAGCATGCTGACTATAAAAATTCTAATCTTAACAAATATTACGATGTAAATAATATTAACGATAAATGTAATTACCTTGTAGTGATTACTTTCAATCAATTGACTTAACTAAACATCTAAATAGTTCTAACCTTAGTCTCTGATTCATTTCAATTCCCGCAGCTTAATAAAAATATTGATAGTATAACAGACTGTCTTAAAAACAAACACAAATCTAAATTTCCCTTATTAGCTTTAGTGAAACTTGCTAAATGAGGAAAAACCCTACCTTCCCTAAATAGCATTGTTGTTACTCTCAAATTGCTCATTGCCACAGACGTTTAAAAGAAGTAGGCGGAGGGTCGCGTTTATATATTTTCCAATGATCTGAATTTCAAGTTCCGGTTGTTTTTGTTTTTTTTGTGGTTTTTTGTTTGTTGTTTTTGGTTGTTGTTTGTTTTTGTTTTTTTGTTTTGTTGTTTGGGTGGTTTGGGGTGTTTGGTGTTTGTTTTTGTGTGTGGTTTTTTGGTTTTTTTTTTTGTTTTTGTTAGTGTTGTGTTTTATTTCATGAAATTTAAACCTAATTAATAGCGATGAATATGAATCCATCTTTGTTGAGATCGTAAGCCAACCCCAAAATACCATTGTTGGCGTCATTTACAGGCCCCCTGATAGGTGCCCTCAACCATTCACCACTAATTTATACACCACAATCACAGGATTAATCGTCAAAACTTACCAAGTTCATTTGTGGTGATTTTTAAAACATCAATTTGGCTAAACACCTCAACTCACCTCTATTCAAATGAATTCTAAATATATGTACTCAGCATTCTTTTTAATCCCTTATTGACAAACCTACTCGCGTCACAACTCGGAATTCTTCCTCATTGACAATATATTTACTAACGTCCTAAATCATAATATTACAAACCCAGGTATGCTATACAACGACATAACTGACCATTTTCCCCCGTATTTCACATTATGATAACAACATGACAATAAAAATAGTTCAGTGAATTCTAAAAATACATTTATACCAAGACAAAATAACTAATGCTACGATCCTTTAAAACATTTAAACTGATTAAGTCAAACTAATTGGGACGATGTGTTAAATATTAATTCTGCGATAATCAATATAACTGTTCTAAAAATCACTCTCCTTTACGATAAGCATTTCCCTAAAATTAAAAAGAACATAAACAACTTAAAGCAACGCCAACCTTGGATTACTGCTGGAATAATTAAATCAATTAACTAGAAACAAACTATACATACATTTTATAAGCATCCTATGTATATACCAAAAATAACTATATTAAATTTAGAAATAACTACTAGCTTAATCATCTTCTCGAAAAAATACTACTCTAATAAATTTAACATGTCAATACAGCATAAAAGCACATGCAAACAATCAACAATGTCATCGGCAAAAAACTCCAAACCTAAGGCCCTTCCTATTTTCGGGATTGCTCTGTCAGATTTCAGACCCGACTCATCTCCACCAAGTTCAACTCCTTTTTCCCCAATTTGTCCTGAACTTGGCCTCTAAGATCCCACCTCTTTCTCTATTTTCTGATTTTCTTGATGATCCCCATTCCAACTCCATACTTCTTCAATCCCATAGATGAAAAGGTTGTTATTGACATTGTTAAGAATTCAAGAAATGGCAAAAGCGCACGCTCCTGATGATGTTGCCCCTCGATCGTTTAAGCTTGTCATTCCTTTCATCTCCAAACCCCTTACCATACGCTTTAAAACCTTTCCTTATCGACTGGTATCTTCCCTCAGCTCTCAAAGTTGCGAAGTCATTCCTGTCCTCAAAAAGGATGATCCCCCCCCCAGTCTCTCCAATTACCCGCCCTATAATCTCTTCTTCATGTTTTCCAAAGCCTTGAGCGTCTTATCTATAACAGACTTGATAATTTTCTCACCCGCTAATATCTTCTGACAACCATATGGCTTTCGCAAACAACACTCAACAGACCCTTGCTCTTTCTGATATCTATAACAACATCTCTTCTTCCTTGCTCTCAAACTATCACACTCTTGGTTCTTCCCTCTCTTATCCAAAGCCTTCGACAACATTGATCATGAGATCTACTTGCCAAACTTCACCACTATGGTATTCGTGGCTTCCCTTAGATCTTCTCTCCAGCTACCTATCCAATAGATTCCAATTCACTTCTCTTGGTTCACACTCTTCTGACCTCTCCCAGTTTCCTTCCTGTGGGTGTACCTCAAGGTTCGATACTGGTCCCTTGCTTTTTCTCCTCTATGTCATGATTTTCCTTCTTCTTCAAACACTTCTCCTTTGTTATTCTTTGCGATGCACCAACATTTTCTATCTTCCTATCACAACAAAAACCTTAACACATCTCAAACATATTTAACAAAGAGTTAATAAATGTAATCCACACCTGGTTAACGCCAACAAACTTTCCTTAATGTATCAAAAACTATAATATATTCACTTCAACAAAGCAAAAAACATGACACACCACCAACAAAAGCAGATTGACATACACCATTCACCCCGTAGAGACCTTACAAATTTCTAGGTGTGTAATAAATGACCAACAATCTTGCCTGAAATATCAACTCAAAACTTCAAATCCAAATTTCTAAAGACATCGGGATCTTAAAAACTCCCAAACCCTTTCCCAACATATCTTATTCCTCTTATACAACACACTAATACTAATCGTACATATCTTACAGTAAACATAGCTTGGCAAATACAGACATAACATTATATAATAACCCCTTTCCATGCTTCTCCTATTGATAAAGTTACAAGTTTTTCAAACTTCAAAAACGAGCTATACGTCTCATTAATAACACTGAATACCTATCTCATACGAAACCAATGTTCCACAATCTAAAAACTCTTAACATTTACGATTTAAAATAAACCTACAAACAAAAAAAAACAAACATCGATTTTCATGTATCGTTACAACTCAATCACCCTAACAAAACCCCTTGTGTATTTTCAACTATTTTTCCAAACATAGTGATCTACACACATATAACAACCAGAAATGCAAACCAATACATCACAACAAAACCCTCCTCAAACTAATTAAAGTATCATTAAAATACTCTGGTCCCAAAATAATGGACACCGAACACTTAGTAACAGTATCATAAACTCTACAACCATTAATGCTTTTTACATTTAATTTAAACAATAGTTAATTAATAAATATTTAAATGGACTTTTTTTGTTTTATCATCCATAAAACACTGTAATCAGTATTTTTCCCCTCAATTTCTATATTGAACCACTCAATAATTGCAATACCTTATTTATCCTTCTCTTTTTTTATAATCGTTTCTTTACTGGTTCGCCACGTTCCCCATGTTCTTTTTGCCCCTGATCTGTAAACAATAATTGTCAATGTCCTCGTCCTTTATCGTCCTGTTCTGTCTTGTCTTGTCATGGTCCCTTTGTCCAGTAGTAAAATTATTATCATAATCATTGTATACTTTTAGGGGGGTCATGCTCAAAGTCCATAAGAACGTATTCTGGCCTCTCCTGCATTTGATATCACCATTTATCCAACATTCTGTTATTATTTTCCTTTCCCCTCTTAAATATGTCCGATATTTATTCATAATAACTGTACATATTTGTATCATTATGTACGTATTTTGGCGGAATGACTGCTAATAAAAAATTTGAATTTGAATTTGAATTTGAATTAGTCGTTCGGCGGCATCAGAGAAGCAACCACGGTTAACTCACTGAAAAGTCTCCATGCCTTGTTCTCCTCTAGGTTACAGTCCTTGTCAGCTTTCATTCCACTTTGTCGTACTTCTAACCTATGTACGACTAAGCTGTCTATATAACTACATTAGAAGACCAAACCATTACCGACATCGACATTGCAAAAGTAATTAAAAAACATACATCTCTTCATATTGTTTCGCTTATCACACACGGTCGTGGTTCACGAAATACCTTTTACGAAAAAAAATCGCGATTGAAATTCTTTGGGAAATATTTGATCAAGTAATAATGACTATGCACGCAATTCTTGGTAACTAATGAAATAAAATATTTTCAAATTTTGTATAATTTAACTTGCCATGTAAAAGAAAGTTGTGGCGGTCCTCTAAAAACCACGATACACTCCTTAGTTTTCTTTGAAGCTTGTTTGAAACCTCCGTTTTAATCTTTAATTTAGTTATGATTACGTGATGAAAACGTAATGGCCCGTCCTATTCACAAAAAATTATAGTACTAAACTCAACTCTTAGACTCCAGGCTCTACTCCTAGTCCTGGACACGTCCTACTTTGATGGACTTTTCCTTGTTGTGTTAAAGGAATATGTCAAATGATGCTGAATATTTGGAAATTTGGTAGGGATGGAAAGCTTAAGTAACGTAGATTACATATAATCAAAATAAGTTGAAAATTGTCCACATTTGTTGAGTATTTTGTGCCTTTTAATTTTCCGCCCAATACTACTCGAAAACGATTCCGACAATCCACAACGCAGGCAAATGGTGACGTCAAGGTGATGACCATCATAGCGCATTTTTTTTTAAAAAAAAAAAAAATGTATGTACATATATTTGTAGAATGGAAGTCAAACTGAGCTTGACAAAAATCTTGACACTTTCCTTTAGGCCATACAGATTCGCGACATTAGATTACTTTGATTTATAAATCTGAAACTCTTTGCCTATATAATCCATTTCGTTGTCGGTGTGCGAATAGTTCGTCCTGTGAGTGGCAACAAATCGCATCTACATTTTCATTCCTGATTTTTACAGGAGAACGCATTTTTTGTGTTTCATTCTTTGGGACTTTTCAATGAAAATAACTCTTACACACGATAAAACTATTTAATTTCCCCTTAAGAGAAGATCTCCAATTAAGAGGTAATTGGTGAGTAAAATGGGCGTAACTACATACATGATTTCCCGTGTCGTGCACCAAGGTCGTATCTACCATTATCAGACCTTTGTTGCACGACACGGGAAATTCAATTTCAATCAATTTATAAATTACTTGAATCGGATCGGGTGTTTACTAGTTAGACACATTTGGAAAATTGGTATTCGTAATTCTAACGATTACCAATTGAACCATTATGTTCGCCTTACATGATGGCCCCTTACGGTTTACATTAGATTATATTATCAATTTCGGTAGTACTGGGTATATTATTTCCATAGTGTGATTTTTTTATTGCGTGTAACTTCATTAAAGTTTTTGACGACAGTCAAAGCCGCAGGGCACACAATACTAACTGCTACTCAACTGATTTCTAATGACCGCTATGAAAAAAAGGTGTCAACTAGATTTGGGTCAAGGTACATGTTTTTGGAATTCGCTTTGTTACCATCTTTGAAATTGTTTGAATAGCAGTACACAGATAGATTTCGTCGCTGGGCGGAAAAACCTCATATGTGCATTTGACCTTTAAAAGTAAAACCTCACATGTAGTAAAAACGGTCACATGACAAAACATCATATGTAACATTTTCGAGAGACACCAAAAACTGAATAATTTGCTGTAATGCCATGCACAAGAAAGGTTTTCCTTTCTGAATATATTTAGGTAATATTTACTCCAGATTCTGAAATAAAGTGCCATATGATTTACTATCATATTTGGCATGAAATTCAAGCTAGAACCCGATGTGACCAAAATGCACATATGAGGTTTTAGCATTGGGGCCCACTTTTTACATATGAGGTTTTGCATTTGACCTCTGGAGTTTTCCCGCCCAGCGACGATATGTCTAACCTAGCATGCTAAAGTCGGTGATGGTTGATATAAAATCGCTCATACGTTTGTAATCGCCCATAACGTATGTAACACATATCTTTTCAGGTCTAATCGTAACAACAGCCATAACAACTCATCTGATGTAGTTTCTGTGTGTGTGTGACAAGTGAGATAAGAAGGTGGTCATTAATATCAACACCAAAACTGTGAAGTAAGTTTTAAAAATAGCTAAAAATATATACACATTATTTAATTTGAACTATGGCGCAGGTATGAACAATTTATTTTAAATGTCTTGAAAATGAATGTTATAAATACCTATGTACTAACTCGACCATAAGGAACAAAGGAGTTCCTAACAACTACTGGAATCCTCCAAGGAGATACTCTTTCACCCTATCTCTTTGTAGTCGTGGTTGATTACATCCTCAGACAGAGTCTTGACGTCATGAACGACAAAGGACTCACCATCAAACCCAAGCGTTCTAGACGTCACCAAAGTCAGTATCTCACAGACCTTGACTACGCAGATGATCTAGCTCTAACAGCTGATCTGATATGTGGTGCACAAGACCTACTAACATCACTTGAGAATGCTGCAGACAAAGTCGGCCTACATCTAAATGCCAAGAAGACTGAATATATGCCTGTCAATGAGGAAGATGATCATCAACCTATCTGCACAGCAGATGGTAGCCAACTCAAAGAGGTCGAGGACTTCAAGTATCTAGGGTCCTATGTTGCCGACAGCAAGAAAGACTTCCTGTCACGCAAAGGACAAGCTTGGAATGCCTGCAATAAACTACACCACTTATGGCAATCTGGTATCTCCAATTCAACCAAGCTGAAATTCTTTAGAGCCTGTGTAGAGAGTATCCTGTTATATGAATCTGAGACATGGACCATGAAGAAAGAGCTACAGGATAGACTGGATGGCGCCTACACCAAGCTTCTTATGCGAGTACAAAAACATATCCTGGCTTGAGCACAAGACCAAAGCACAGATATATGGAGATATCCCTCCAATTTCATCTTCTGTTGCCCAACGCCGTGCACGATTTGCCGGTCACTGTCATCGTGCGATTGATCAAGTATAGTCTCAGACGTCCATGTTGGAAGTTTAAGTACAATGCCAAAACAGGTCGTCGCCCCTTGAACTACATTGATGTGATTGCTCGAGAATCCAGCAGGATCCATTGACATCCCCAACTGATGACAAACAGGACATTTGGCGCTTATATAGGGTGATGGACCAGCATCTCGGATGCGCCGTTAGACGTTCGTTTAGATAGAATAGAATCGACCATTGAATGCGTTGTATGACCTGAACAGGGAAGGATACGTTCCAAACAGCAGCAGTAAACTAAAGAACCTGGCCAGGGCAGGGAGGAATATGTTCACACAGGCCAGTCACCTACCGAACCTGGACCAGGTCATGGGTATGTTCACAAAGCAGTAAACTAAAGAACCTGACCAGGGCAGGGATATTGTTAAACAACGCAATCGTTTAGTTTGTACGGAACGACAAAGGATATGTTAACCAGCAGTGTGTAGTTTGCACGAAACCTGACCAGGGAGATGTAACAAATGAGTAGAGTAGTTTGTTTAGTTTGTACGAACCTCACCAGGGATATGTCACAAAGCAGTCGTTTAGTTTTTACGAACCTGACCAGGGAAATGTTAACAAAACAGTCGTTTAGTTTGTACGAACCGGACCAGGGATCTGTTTAACAAAGCAGTCGTTTAGTTTGTTCGAAAAAACTACAGGGATGTGTTAACAAAGATAATTTAGTTTGTACGAACCTACCTGACCAGGGATATGTTACAAAGCAGTGCTTTCAGCGTTTAGGTTGTACGAAAAAATAACCAGGGATATATTCACAAAGGAGACGTTTAGTTTCCACCATGGGTGTAGCAGGGGTTGGTGTTAGAGGGCGGAGAAAGTAATACCATGTACTGTGTCATGATTAGTTGTACATATTAATCAGCTCATTTGCATATTTGTTCCAAGTCAGGTTTTTTTAAAGAGATTTTTGATATGTTGAAAGTTACTATATTTGGAGAATGACAAGTTCAATTAAAAATCATTTATCATATTACCCCTTTCGGTATTTTTTGAAAGTTAATATATTTGGAGAATAACAAGTTCAATGCATTTATTCTTTCAAACAAAAAATTTTCTCGGGTTGTATCATTTACTTGATCCTCGCGTGCATTGAATTGAGTTTCGCTTCGTAATAGATTCTGCTAGAATCATGCATATAAGGCCCTCCCATTCTAAAATATAAAAAATATAATTACGGCCGCTTGAAACTCTGAAATAACGACGAAATACATTAGCGCTCGTTCACTGGTATCCACATAAACACAGTCCTCTGTGGCCTAGTGGTAATATCTCACGCCTAGAATGCGAGAGGTCCGGGTTCGAGACCGTGTATTTTTCGTCTTATTTAGTTCTGTGCTCGCCAGTTTCTCCGAGCTTCTATATAATATTTACCAATTTACTTTCTCGGGTTGTATCATTTACTTGATC
>JAMKCH010077025.1:0-63869 GCA_023653785.1 Ophioderma brevispina | reverse complement strand
ATGTCACAAGCAGTTTCGTTTGGCTTAATACTTAATCTAACATATTCTATCTAATTTCTGATGAGAATGCAATATAAATAACGTCGTCGGGTCCAATAATGAGATAACTGTTCCAGATCAGTTTCAAATAAAGAAGTCTCTTTATAGATTTTCAAGTTTTAGCTTTTAACAGAGGTCTTTCTTTTTTATAATGCATCAAACAGGAACACTGACGACATTTCAAATGTGTACGCACCCTATACATTTGTGAATCCATGAGTAAAATCAAAACACTTCAAACACAATACATAAGATTGCATACGATTCCCTGGACAATTTAGTACTTTAAGTGTCCAGCAAAATTATTCAAGTGTCCAGCAAAATATATGCAAACTTTTAAATTTCTCGCAACTTTGATTCAAAGGGCCATTCACACTGTAAGAAATTGCAATGCAAAGAGACTACTAAGAGGAGGGAGAATGTCTAATGAACCAATGGCATGTGATAATTTGAGGTTAGTAGAAACGCGTAGATTAGAAGCACGTTGTCCCATGATTCTGGTTGTCCAAGAACACACTTAACACAAAAAATTAGCTTTAAAGGGCCCAGGAAATGCAAATAGAATTGATGTGGTATGTCAAGTCTACAAGGAGGGCGAGAAAGCATTCAATATTTGAGTTGTTGATGGACATCATTAGTTGACTATTGATTTAAGAGATTTAATAGAAAATGCTCCAGGGGACTGGTGTGAATCTACTCATGACTGAAAATCAATAGTTCACAAATGGATGTCACTGGTATATATTCTTTTTTGTGGCCCTGTTTATTGGAATGGAATACCCCATAAAGATTTGGACTAGGTTTATCATCTCATTTCCTGGGACCTTAACATTTCATTTTGTACTGTTGACTATAGCCTGCACTCCGGGTGTGCACGGTGCTAACTATCCTAGGCCTGTTCAGTTGTTTTGTAAAGTAGACTAACCAACATTACGTTGAGCATTGAATACTTGAAACAGCGCTCTAGAATTATTTTGCGCTAAGTTGGGGTGTCATATTCACATTCTCTGAAAAACCTTTACATTACATGGACATCAGAGCATACCTACAAATCTCCTGCGTAAAACCAATTAATTCAGTATGGATTCTAAATCAATTTTCATGTTAAAAATTAAGGATAAAACGTCATTTGAGTGCAACAAAGTCGTAACTGACATTTTTGGCGAAATTGAGTTTTTATATAATATGAAAAAGTAGATCATTACGCTTAATTTGATATACATGTCAGGTGACAGTCTCAATTTATTACAGAGTTATTGAGCTAAATAGGCCTATTTAGGTGTAGATACGACTTTGTTGCACTCAAAATTGAATTTCCCGTGTCGTGCAACAAAGTCGTAACTGATAGATACGACTTTGTTGCACGACAGGGGAAAACTAGTATGTAGATACGACATTTTATTTCTTGTAAAGCAATGGTGTTTAAAAAGGTGTATAAGTAAAAAATCTCCCAAAATGTTTTGTGAAAAGAGCAAATTTCATTTTTTACCAAATTTATGCTAATTTATGCTAATTTCGGCATAAAAACCTTAAAAACATATCAAAAAATGTAGTTACGACCTTTTTCCACTGAATATTACGCCCAGTACTTAATTAATTTACAAAAGTAAATGAATACGCATAATTTAACATATATTTCAAGTATAGGCCACAATTAATTGCAGAGTTATTAGGTTAGGCCTAATTAGGTGTAGATACGACTTTGTTGCACTCAAGATTGAATTTCCCGTGTCGTGCAACAAAGTCGTAACTGATAGATACGACTTTGTTGCACGACACAGGAAATCATGTGTGTAGTTACGCCATTTAATAAGCCAATTACTTCTTAATTAGTCGACTTAAGTGGGAAATGAAATATAAATTATTTAAAAAATACATTTTTATCATGTGGAAGAATTATTTTAATTTGAAAAGTTACAAAAGAATGAAACACAAAAATGCTTCTCCTGTAAAATCATGAAAATGTAGATACGACTTTGTTGCATTCACATGACGAAAAGTGCCTCATTCAGACACTAGATTCGCGAGATTGTCGTTTGAATACATATCGCATAACATGTACACTGCGGCGCTGCCCCCAAATTGGCTGAAAATGTTTACTGGGTTTTGGAAAACTTGTGATTCCTTGTAATATTGAAGAAAAGGTGTCAGACAATTAAAGTGACAGGGGGAGATTTTTTAGGATACGAATTTCTCTCAAATTTCACTGGATCGGTTGTAAACCACCTACCGAGAACGTTTCAAAGGTTTATTGGACAAACAGGTACAAAAGAAAACCGCAAACCTTGTTTTGAACTTGGCTGCTATCGTAATCGTTCCCCATAGAAAACCATGCTTTGACTTCCTGTCGTGCACGACAGAAACTACTAAATCATCATCTTATTACATAAAGACGGCGTATTCGGCTTATTCACTTCAGGTGTGTTCTAATAGGGCCTACATTGTTAAGCATTCCAAATATGTAAAAAACCGGGGTTCGAGAGAAATTGGGGGCGCTTCTTTCTGGAAATCTCCTCATAGATTTGGCCCAGTGTTTCTATTGGTAATTAGCGAAAATAAGCGTGTTCGTGCCGATTCGAAATAAATTACCGGTGTAGAAGTAATTATACTCTAGCGTAATCATAGTCCGGCTACAACGGTAAGGAATAGGGCACTCATTCAGTTGACGCAACATTAGTTTCACGCTTTATTCCGTTATCGTCTATGGAGCCCGGACTATGGCTCCCGCCGGAGTTGCTTTCAAGCCGGGAACAGCCAGGGATTCTAAATAAATCTGGAACGGCTGGGCATTTCGCCGAATTTACTTAATTTTGCCCAATTTAGGCTGAAATTGGTCGAAATTCCCGAAAAGAGGGGAAGAAAATGCATATTTTTTGTCCATATCGTCCCCCTTTATCGAGCCAGAGGGTGACCTTTCCCCCGCTCCTCCTCCCCGCCCCCCGGTCGGTAACGCCACTGAATTTTGCGTGAATATTACGTTTTCTTTTTTTCCGGAACGCAGAATGTCACAAGCAGTTTCGTTTTTGGCTTAATTACTTAATTTACGTCTACATATTCTATCTAATTTCTTGATGAGAATGCAATATAAATAACGCAATTGAGCATCGTCAGTCGGGTCCAATATGAGATACTGTTCCAGATCCACAGTTTCAAATAAAGAATCTTTAATAGATTTGCAAGTTTTCGCTTTTACAGAGGTCTTCTTTTTTATATGACATCAACAGAACACTGACGGGACCTTTCAATGTGTACCACCCTCTCACAATTGTGATCCATAGTAAAATCAAAACACTTCAAAACAACAATACCTAAGAATGGCATACGATCCCCGGACAATTTGGTTAACTTTTAAATTTTCCACAAAATTATTCAAGTGTCCAGCAAAATATGCAAACTTTAAAATTTTCTCGCAACTTTGATTCAAAGGGCCATCCACTGTAAGAATTACAATGTCAAATAGACTACTAAGGGAGGGATACTTTCTAATGAACCAATGGCATGTGATAATTTGAGGTTAGTAGATACGCGGTAGATTAGAAGCACGTTGTCCCATGATTCTGGTTGTCCAGAACACATTTAACACCCAAATTGCTTTAAAGGGCCCAGGCAATGCAAATAGAATTGATGTGGTTTATGTCAAGTCTAACAAGGGAGGGGCGAGAAAGCATTCAATATTTCCAACTTGTTAAAAATGTTAAAAAAAAAAAAAAAAACTATTGATTTTCAGAGATTAATAGAAAATCCGGTGAACTGGTGTGAATCTATTCTGTACTCTGACTGACAATCAATAGTTTCACTAATGTTCACTGGTCTATATAAAAAAAATTCTTTTTTGTGGCCCTGTTTATTGGAATGAATACCCCTCACCGAGCTGCGATTCATCCAGCAGACTAGGTTTATCCTCTCATTTCCTGGGCCTTTTACAGCGTTCATTTTGTACTGTTGACTATAGCCTTCATCCGGGTGTGCACGGTGCTAACTATCCTAGGCCTGTTCAGTTGTTTTGTCAAGTTAAGACTAACCAACATTACGTTGAGCATTGAATACTTGAAACAGCGCTCTAGAATTATTTTGATGCCTAAGTTGGGGTGTCATATTCACATTCTCTGAAAACCTTTACATTACAATGGACATCAAGCATACCTACACTCCTCCTGCGTAAAACCAAATTTAATTCAGTAATGGATTCTGAAATCATTTTCCTGTTAAAATTAAGAATAAACGTCATTTGATGCAACAAAGTCGTAACTGCCATTTTTGGGCGAAATTGAGTTTTTTAGAATAATATGAACAAGTAGATCATTACACTTAATTTGATATACATATTCCAGGTGACAGTCTCAATTTATTACAGAGTTATTGAAGCTAAACATATGCCTAGTTTAGGGTGACGATCGACTTTGTTGCACTCAAAAATTGAATTTCCCGTGTCGTGCAACAAAGTCGTAACTTAACTGGTAGTCTACCACTTTGTTGTCACGACATTGAAAACTAGTATGTATGATACGACATTTTATTTTCTTGTAAAGCAATGGTGTTAATTTAAAAGGTGTACATAAGTAAAAATCCCCAAATTTTTTGTGAAAAGAGCAAATTTCATTTTTTAAAACCAACTTATGCTAATTTAAATGCTAATTCGCCGTTCGGCATAAAAAACCTTAAAAACATATCAAAAAGTAGTTCTACCTTTTTTCCTCCACTGAATATTAAACGCCCCCAGTACTTAATTATTTACAAAAGTAAATGAATACCGCTAATTTTCCATAATATTGCCAGTAATGGCCACAATTAAAATTGCAGAGTTTTAGGTTTAGGCCTAGATTAGGTTAGATACGACTCTTATTTGCACTCAAGATTGAATTTTTCCCCGTTCGTGCAACAAGTCGTAACTGATAGATAAGACTTTGTTGCAAGACACGGACACTATGGAACAAACTCCATCGTGTGTATTTACGTGATTACGTGACTCCTTTTAATAATAAGCCACTTACTTCTTATTAGTCGACCTGTCAGTGGGAATGAAATATAAATGTATTAAAAAATACATTTAAAAAAAAAAAAAAAAAATATTTTTCATTTGAAAAGTTCCAAAGATGAACATAAAAAATCTTATCCTGTAAAATCATAAAATGTAGATCGACTTTGTTGCATTTCACATGACGAAAAGTGCCTCATTCAGACACTAGTTTCGCGAGATTGTCGTTTTGAATCATAATCGCATACCATTACACTGCGGGGGGCGCTGCCCCCAAATTGGCTTAAAATTTTACTGGGTTTCTTGGGAAACTTGGTGATTCCTTGTAATATTGACGAACAGGTTGTCAGACATAAGTTACAGGAGGAGATTTTTTTAGGGATCACAAAATTCTCTCAAATTTCACTGGAATCGATTTTGTAAACCACCTACCGAGAACTTTCAAAGGTTTTATTGGACCAAACCAGTACAAAAGAAAACCGCTCAAACCTGTTTTGAACTTGGCTGCTATCGTAATCTTCCCCATAGAAAACCATGCTTTGACTTTCTCTGTCGGGCACGACAGAAAACTACTAAATCATCATCTTATTCCATAAACGGCGTATTCGCTTATTTATTTCAGGTGTGTTCTAATAGGGCCTACATTGTTAAGCATTCCAATATGTAAAAAACCGGGGTTCGAGAGACATTGGGGGCGCTTCTTTCTTTCTGGAAATCTCCTCATATAAATTTGGCCCGTGTGTCCATTGGTAATATAGCCGAAAATAAGCGTGTTCGTGCCGATTCGTAAATAATTACCGGTGTAGAAGTAATTATCTTCTGGCGTACTCATAGTTCCGGCTACAACGGTAGGAATACGGCACTGCATTCAGTTGACGCCACATTAGTTTCACGCTTTATCCGTTATCGTCCTATGGATCCCGGACTAGTGGCTCCGCCAGAGGTTTCCTTTCGACAAAGCCGGGAACATCCAGGGATTTAAATAATCTGGAACGGCTGGGCCATCAAAACACGATAATCTACCAGAGTTGAGGATATAAGTTTCCAGTGATTTCAAATGGTTAAGCCCATATACAGTGTTATCGTACCCAAAATAACGTTTGGACCTTGGGGGGGGGGCACGGTAGTTTATCTTAAATATTTATTCGCGAACACAGACCCTAAGAATGCTCCTATGCACCTGTCTTTCCCTGATGCAAAGTCATGTTCTTGTTTTGTCATCCAAAAGAACTTTTTGCTGGAACAATGAAAACAGCTAAAAAAAGGATTTCACGTTGAAACCCCATATTATTTTTCTAGTGGGCTTGATCATCAACTCGTTTTTTATATGCACCCGACCAGCGGAAAATTATTTCGCATTTTATATTTAATTATTTAATTGTTTGAATGGATGAAAATGTTTATAACAATACAAATCACCTCTCGGGGTGATATGTTATAACAATACAAACATTCAACCCCTCGGGGTGTTTTGACACACCGTGCATCGACCGTTCTAGGTAAGATAAATAAAAATGTCACTCTTTTCTACCCAATAGACTAAGCCCCTTACTCCAATTCCCCAAAAATATGTACCTTTACAGTCTTCTTAAACTACCTATAACAGTGGCGTTTACACCCTGCCTCTTGAAGCAGTGGGTGGAAGTCCACTTTCAATAAAATAAGGATTTGTTTTTTTCAGAGCAATTATAAATAAGAGTTATTAGTACAGAAAGTTATTTTTGTGGTATAATATGACCAATGTGATGGTTTTGTCTAGGTTTTGCCGTAGTTTGAAGTATTATTCCCCCTCTCTATTTCCCTCACCCCAGAGATAAACAATAGATGATTTTCAAAATAAGTGATACCTCATTAAAAGGATTAGTTCTGTACACTCCTTAACACCGTCAGAGCTAATGGGAGAAGGACGTTCGAGTTTAATGGCCACAGGTAAATATAATCGTTTAGAAGTATGCTCGTCAGGCTCGTAATTCCGACCTTCCCAAAGATGGCGATTATCCAGCCCGCACTAGCAGAGGCTACTTCGGCGATCTCATTTTTCCATCTGTATTTCTCTCAACTACGTGGTCGTATAGTCGCTGTCGTATTCGAGAAGAATAGCTAGTAAAATAATATTTTCCTGTACTCTGATGGAGACACACCTAAATACAATAGCTTGTATGTTTCAATTGTAATGTCAGAATAAAAACGATGGATACGCGTCAGCACAAACTCGGTTATATTCTATAAGCCTCATAGGCTAAACTCCCCGTTTTGTGCTTAGCGCTTTTGATGTACACACACTATAAATTTCATACGTATCATCTCACACAGCAGCCTATTGAGAAATAATATGTCTCTACGCTTATTCTCCGATCCAATGCTACAATTAACAACTCAGCTAAGTTACCTCCTAGCTCCTGGCGATCAAAAATGGGCTCAACCCTGTAGTAGAGATTAGCGCAAGCAGATTTGATATCCGGCCAACCATGGCATAAGTCCTGCTATCAATAACAGAGCATTGTAAACTAAATGCACCCTTTCAGTAAGCCGATTCTGCAAAGTAACTTTGTACCATATATGGACACAATATGTTTGTATGTAACACAAACGACGCTCGCATTCTCGCACTCAGCGCCTCTCCGCATACTGGGGGTTGAACCCCATTCAAGACTCCGTCCCACAGACCAATCAACATTATTACACAAGAATCTTTCTCATCATAAATATCACTGGTCCAACCTATAAGATACTAGCCTCCCAACAGTCCAAGTTCTGTTAAACACCTTTTGGAATACAACCCGTCAGGGATGGTCTGAACTCAAAATGGCGGTTCAAAATTTTTAAACTTTCATCACTCAATATTTTTTTTCTGGCTGCCGGCGGATTAGTATTCCCTGTAATGCATTAGCTTTCCACTACCACAAGCGTCCCCAATGTCGTCCACACCCCTCGCCGTCCTGCTGGTCAACATTGGCATTGTTGACACAGTGTCCTGTAACATCAAACACAAAGGTACATTTAAGCGTCAATCCACTGATGATGCAGTGACTTACAAAACCCAGTGTGATTGTTGGAACAGTTAAAACAATTATCTAACAGTTACACCTGATTGATGAAAACAATCTCAAGCTTGGAATGATTGATCCCAATAAATCTATTACAAAACCACGTCTCAGTGTAACTAGTTTAAACAGCCCTTATAATTGCTCGATGACCCCAAATGACCGTCTTATGAACCCCCTAGCGCCCAACTCACTTTGTCTAACAGTATTGACTGTCTTGATACCTAAATTCTCCATTAGTCCCCCCATGATAGGACCTTAATTATTTTTAGACCGCTGCGTATTCCAATGGACGTCAGCCTATACCAGGCATATGTTGGTGGACTTAGATTCATACTTCTCTGGACTACAATACATTAACTGTCAAGCGATCCATGTTTTGTCGACTTTAACTAGTCAATTTACTGATCATTGAAAACAGGTGAATGTATTGTGTAGTATTGGAATGCGTCTATCTTGTCCCCAACATGGCTGCATATTGAATATGGTCTATTCCTACAGACCATAACAATGCATTGTCACGGTCTTGTGGGACCCTGTCATGGCCGGGGCATTTCTTTTTTCAGGAAATCAGCATAATTTTGTTACAAAATAGTGCGTGAGCCATGCATGTTTTGCGGGTCCTTACAAATCATTGTCTTTCAAATTTAACATTGAATTAATTTGGTAAAACCATACTCTGCGATCCGACTAGCATTCCATTTATCATTGTTTATGTGTTACGTTTTATATTCACGCCATTGACTACGCTACACAACCCCTAGGTCGCCGCATATTATGGACACCTAAACTGAATCTTACCACAGACATCCCCAACGCAACGTCGTCCATCATCACTATCTTCCTGGTTGAGTTTATGGATCACTGAACGGTTATCTGTAAAAATAAAAAAGAAAACATTTTTATTATTTTGCAAGGTATTTAATTTTGCAAGAACTTTTCAAATTTTGCAAATTCGGTCCACTCTGAAGAATATACCTATAAGTATTACGAAAGTTACCATCACCTTTAGTTCACATAATTATATTTGATTGTGTAACTCAAGCATATATCATAGAAACTACTTACTGTTAACTTATAACAACATTGGATTTAATATGAGCAATTTTGATCCTGTACTCACTGGATGCAATTTATTATTCATTAGGGCTGTCCCCCTAAAGGGTTTTTCCCCCACTAGAAGATCAATAAGCGAGATAAGTTTTCGGTCAAAAGATGCACCCAGTGGGACCAATTTTAGTAAAATATACCACTAACTGGAACTGTTTGCAGTGTAACAATTCCTCTAAGGAATTTCAACAAGTATAAAACACGTGGGGCCACATGTGGTGCGTTGGATCAGCGTTTCGCTTCATAAGCATAAGTTGTGGGTTTGAGCCCGCTGTCGCCAATTGCTGTTGTGCACTTGGCAAGACACTTACATGCTGCCTCTCATCTCCTCTCCACCCAGGAGTATAAATTGGGTACCGGAATATGCTATGAATAAACCACAGCAACATTATCATGATGAGTCTGGCCAAACGCCAGAGACAGAGAGATGTGTACCTCTCCACTTCTGCCTGCGGGCGGCACCTTTGACATTTTATAACCCTAAATCCCAGAACCCCGCGCACTACCTATTCAGTGGATAAAGTCATGTGGGCAAAAGTTTATCCGTTTCAAGCCAAATGATTCCCGTGGAAGAATAAGCCCTTAAAGTGATAACCCGTACAATAATATGTAAATCAGATATCTATAATATTGACAAACACAACGGGGGTTTCAACACGAAAAACAGAATAAAAGTAAAATAAATATCTTCAATGTTCCTGGCATGTAAACTATAGATCTTAGCAAATTATTAGCAACCAAAGTATTGAGGTGGAACAGTGCTATTTTAGCATCGTTTATCATAATTGAGGAATTGTATTGCTCAACGAGTCCTGTTCCATACAATGGCCCCCTCTTTTGGGTTCTCTTTTTAGTGTCAAATGTGAAGCGAGACATTATCATACAACATTGAGACAAAATGAGACGCCCCAAAATACCAAAAAGAATCATAATATGAGCACATTGTTTTTTTCAATTAAATAGTTTCAATGATGACAACTTTTAATACCCTTGATTGATTAATCGAAATGATCTTTCTTGCATTTTTGGAAAATTCCCAAAAAAATACCCCCAAAAAATCACTTTTTTAACCCAATTTTGACATTTTCTCCTTATTTAGTTTATTCTATAGCAAATTTTGCTTTCAAAATTGAGTTTAATACCTTAATTTCGATACAGGAAAATTCTCTTTCTAGGGTGTAATGCCAATTTTATAGAAGAAAACAGATTTGGGGGTTATTTTGCTTCAAAAAAAAAGCTATGAATTGGGCAAAAAGTTAATTTTACAGAATAATTAACCATCATTTTCTTCGCACACATGTCATTGAAAATACGAAGCTCACTTAATTTTGAAATCTACTCTAACATTTGCTTTGCTTCAGACCAAATTACAATGTTCAAAATTAATTTGTTTTGTAATTTTGATATATATACATGCTAATGTGGGGGGAAGATTCACAGGGGGGAACCCAACTAAACAAAAGATATTTTATTTGAAAGGGTGGAACCTTTAACAAATTCATATTTTGAAAACCGAAAACAAATGAGATACCAGTTTAAAAGCGTAAGAATGTAAATTTCAAAATATCATTATCTCACAAAAACAAAAAAAAAAGTCAGTTTGGACCTTTTATTCTAGCTAACGATACAAACTTTCTGCTGGTCTATCCCACTCATCATGTGGATATTAACATCACCCAACATGATAATTTTAACCTACCTGACAGAATAAACCTTTGGAAACAATTCCATGTCCTCCAGGAACACAGATGTAGTAAGCCTTAGTTTGGGATGGATAAGAGCCAAATACCAGATAATACACTATTTTTTTGGATCTAAAAATGCTAAATATTAAGGTTATATAAATGCATGTAACCGGGAACTAAGCTGTGATTCGCAGATACCCCAAATCACATGGTTATGAAACCATTTTAAACACGTCTTATATCGTCACGAAATCTTCCAACAGGCCAATCGACCATCGACCAAAAGTCACATTTCGAGCATTTCGGCGATTGAAGTTTTCGAGAATTAGGAACTTGCATATCAAAATTTGAAACCTGTTATTGAAAATTAATTTATTTGACATTGGTGGACATTGAACGTGTCTTCATTTTGACACGCTTTCCATTCAAGTATCCTTGTTTTCCTTGTCAAATTTATTACAAGTGATGGGTGCTGTTGCAACTAAAAAAACGTCCCTGTTTTCTTAATGTCAAAGGGACGAATGCACATTAGCTTGGTGGCGTACTCAAAGAGTCGATCGATCGCTTCATACGGTGGTGAACAGTTGAACATCTTTGGCCTCCAGGGCGCTAGAAATTGACAATGCTTTTGTCGAGTATTTTCTAAGGTGTCGTTGTCTCTTACAAGGAAAATAATGGGCCAGTGAAGATAGCAAGAGGAATGATGAGGTTCTAACACAATTTTTATTTGTATTAGAATTGATTTAATCAATATTTAAACTCCATGAAAATATAATACATCCACTATAAATACAGTTAATTTGAATGGAAACCGTAAAAGATGGATTTTACGGGTTTGTTGGAAGATTGCTTCATAATTTTCCTGTAAATTTTAGCATTTTCCGTTAAAATTTAGTACTTAATCGTATAATTGAAATTTCATAATTTTTCTTTTTTTATTTAAAATTTCTCGAAAAAAAAAATCGAAAAAAGCTCCAGTTTGTAGTCTTTATACGCCTGGTAATTGGACATAAATTTACAGTATTTTGCTGGTAGTTCCATTGTAACATCGCCCACATGTGTAAGTTCACTAATGACATCCAAAGCGTATGTCTATCGTTTGAAACCCTGGGTTTTTTGTGAATTATTTGGACATATCCTTTCATAAACGTTAAGTGGAATATTTGTGATTTAATCTGTTTAATTGGCTTGAAGGTGGTAATTTTGATACTTTTTGTGCAGAGTAAAACGAATCAAAGATCACCAGTTTTATCACGAAGAAAGCTTTATCTTACTATCAAGTCATTTATATTTTGTATTAATTTACGAAGCGTTTCGACGAAATCACTTATTCTAATGATCGAACACATACAACCCACCGTGTTTATAAGAATACGTATTTTCAGTACAATAAAAACTAAAACAACAAACGCTTTAATCATATGGTATCTTTTACATTTATCGTTATAAAATTTTCAGTAGTATCCCCAACTGTCACTGAAAATACAATACCAGAGTCATCGTAGGCTTACTACTTTCAAGTAACGAAACCACAGAAAACTAGTATCTTAGGCATTAGTGTCAAATGACGTATCTAAACTCGTAAAAATAAACAACGACTTCGGAGTGTATATCCTGAACAATTTGAAATGAAATGGATATTCCCCATGGATATTCTTTTAATTTTTTCTCATCAAACAGAATCATTGCGTATATGTTTCAACATACCTTTGGATCATAGCCCCTTATAGTAGTTTGTCTTCTTATACCTTTCGTTGTTGAAAAACTTTCTATGAGTAAAAAAACTAACCATTTTGAAGGTTAAGATGGCAGTTGGCCCCGACACGCACTTCTGACGCTTTTTTGATTTCAATTCAACAATTGCCTTACTTTCTGATTTATCAAGGGGATTTTTTGAAAATTCAGATGAGAAATTTTCTCCATGTTCACAGCTTTTCGTTATTCGGACTCTGTGTGTGTCAAAGGAAAATAATTTCCACGTATCATACCTTAATAACTAAAATTAAGCGTAATCGGGTTGCATTCATGTTATGGGGATACTTTCAATGAGTAATCGTTTAAGTTACCATTAATCATGGATTTTAATTGAGATGGCTGAATGTGAATATAATTTTCTACATTTACTCAAACACTTTACTTTATTGCTCTTATTTACTAAACACGAAATCATCAAGTTAGTGAAATTATAATCACTAAGTTGCTTTAACTTCCAAATATATCGTAGTCTGTTGGAAATATAGGAGAGAAAGAGGAAAACTGAAAAAGATTTTTGGATTTTCTTGTTTTACATTGCATTATTGATCTCAACCCTCTCCTACTTAGGTGGGGTGGTTAGCACCCCTCTTCAGTTTTCCCCCCCCCCTCATCTAAAGCTAAAGCTCCCTTTTTGGGTGCCAATTATTTAATGTAATTGCCATTGACATAGTTCCTCCTTTTTATCCAAAACCAACATCCACCGGGTAACGGTAAGGTGTCTACGGCTCGCATCTGCCCAAAAGAAACCCGTTAGAATATCACATTATTCACTTGATAGGTGTGAATCGCCTAGGCGATTTTCATATTAAGGTTGAGAAACGAGCATTGTTTTCGTGTATAATAAGGTGTTTTGGTCGCTAAAAGTTGCGAAATATCATTCCCCCTATATTCGTATTTTTCGTCCGCACTTTCCTCAACATATGACGTCCAAGTGACGTCATAATGGGAATGTTGGTACTTATTTTTGGGTAAAAATGGAAATAGAAACGCGAAGGCATCCTTGGTTTGGTACCGTAAATTTACAGGAATCGGATGTTCAGTAACGGAAATCAACGGGGGTGGTAACCACCCCACCCCTCTGGAGTTTGTTCTTAAAAAATGGCTCGGGTAGACAAGGTTAATCTGGCTGTAAATAATCATGTAAGTAACTTTAAACAGTAAGCCTTCACTATGAACTAGGAATCAACCTGGGACCCTCTGATTATGAACTCAAATCCCTAATAACCACGATACTCTGCTACCTAAAGGACATATGAACAATGAACTTGAATTTATGTATATACTTATTTTCCTTTCAAAATTACAATTTTTGTACAAATATAAAATGTGCAAATCTCAGCACCAAAACGTGAAGGGTTTTCAACAGAGGTTTTGAACTATCGATAAAAAATTGAAGTGAAATAGGTTACTACATATTTAGTGCTTGTTATTATGTCTTTTCTGGGGTTACAACTTATCTTGTTGTTATAAACTTTGGAAATTACCAACTTAGCTGATTTGAATTTTTTTACTTTATTATCACTTTACCACCATATTATTTGCATCAACAAGGTAAAACTGAGTACAATGTTACTATCTTTGCCAAATTAACCAGTAACTTAATACCTGGATGAATTTATGCGGTCTCTCCACTTCTGAAATGAAATGGGTATCCTTGGAATTCTTCCTCATGAGACGTATAGTTGACTTATTACAAAAATAAAAATCCTTTAAAACTATTATGTCTAAAAACAATAAAAATATTTAAAACTTATTTTATGTCGTTACTGGCGCGATTCAAACTGATAAACGTAGGCCCCTTTTTGCCGTCTGCTCAACGCCCGGATCGTCGCTTAACAGTCAAGACACTTACAATCTACGTCTAGTAAAGAACACATGCCGCTAAAATGCATATTTTTGTTATAACCCCCTACTATCATGCCATCTTGGTATTTGCAAATAACGTGCGCTTCAACAGTAACACAGATCAACATAAAAAGACAATACTTGACTAATAAATATATTAAAATACTCTTTTTGCCCTCAATTTTTCGAGGCTCTTACGACTAATTTATAAGAGAGGCTCCGTATTTGCCAACTATTATATCAACATTGTTATACACTATTATGGATTCTCAATTATATAGGGTAGTTTACGGGAAAATACTGTGTCCATCTATCGGAAAATAACTGGGAGCAATTCTGCCAACAAAATCCCATAAACCACAGCTTTTATCGTTCGATTCAAATTCCTTATTTTTACAGTTTAAATGCATATGTTTTACCAAAATTAACTGAACTTTACAGTATATTCACCGTAAAAATTTGGTTGGAATCTTGTGGATAGGCCTACTCACGTTCGGATTTCGTCAGTGCTTTTTTTATTCTCTACAACATTCACAATCTCTGTAATAACTCGCCAAATATATATTTGTCAGTGTTTTTGAATTGATCAGTTTTTTCAGTATACTGTAATTTCACAGTAATTAGTCGGCGAATTGCGTCAGTAAAAATACGGAAAATTTATAATATTTTTGAGTGTGGCAAAATCGTGTCAGATACAGCTACACACGTGGTACTAATTAAACTTCTACGAGACTTCCCCGTGTTGATCAAGGAGGAGATGATCTCGCATACATCCATTGATCGAGACCATCACTTAATAAGCAGCCGTTCGGTGGTTTTCAGATACAGCAACCAGACAATGCAGATTGGTCCCGGTTGTAAGACTTTCATTTGGCGTTTGGGTATGTTTTTCCAAAAGTGAAAAATCTATTATATCCTACAACTTGAATGTTATTTTTGCTCAATATTTTGGTATATGAAAAGAGCTCCTCGTGAATAGATCAAAATTGCAAAAAAACTCTAATTTCGCCACATGGGGCGATTGCCTGTTTGGACGACTCGTGACGATACAGGGTGTCTTAGAAGATTACCCATAATATTGTGACCATACTTCAAAGTGATACACATTTGATAAATTTAAAAAAAATCTTAAACAAATTTTTTCAAATATTCTATAGGTAAACAACACTCGATTCGGTTCGGTAGTTTTGAAGAAATAGCGAATATGAACACATGTCAAGCACTTCTTCCAAGTTTTTTTAAGAAATTGATTCAGCAGACAAAGCGGAAATAAGCAATACTTCTTTCGTTTCTCTTTTTCATTTTATTTTTCTCCTTAAAAACAATAAGATAATGATATTTTGCACCAAGAGCTACCAGGTTTCAACATATCATATGCACAGACATTATAAAGAAATTGTACATCTTCTCTTTTTCACTTAAAAAATGAGAAAATTGAAGACTGATTCAGTGACATCTTCATCTTTTGACAATTAATGTTAATATTCAGGCTGTCGCCAATCCAGCAATTCCTTTATCATTTAATTTTAAATTGCATATCATCAGGCACCTTTCTAGAAAAGTTATGCTTTGAAATTATATTGAAAACGTAAAAGTTTGATATTCAACCAGGTTGTGCATTATAAAAATCTAAGAACGGGTTCAAACATGTCAGCCAATGTTCAACCTTTTCTGTTTGCTAAGATTGAATTCAGATGTGTGAATTTTCCGTTTTGTAAATGCATTCAAGATTTGTATACCCAGCAATGCCACAAATGCAAAGTATTGTGGCACATTGTTACGTCTGCACTTTGTCCTTTGTTTAGACGAAGACTTGTCTGATGACTGCCAATGTTCTGTAAAGTGGCTGGGGCGGTTCTCTCGCCTTCCGCGACTCTGTCCCAATTTGACTTGTACCCATTTTCACGGTAGCCTACTTCTTAACATTGTTCAAGAATTTGTCCTTCTTGCAAGGAGAATTTTTGTGGATCTTAATCTAAATTCCTACTTGACCAGAGTAATGTTATGACAATCGTCGGCAATATCTTAAAACCACAAACGCCTTTTGTATGGGCGACAAATGTTGACCCAAACCATCTTGTCTCGTGGCCAGTACTTCATATTACACGAGTATAGATTAAAACCGGGAATTTTGAATTTTCACGTCAAATCATGCACTTATTTTAATTGTAGAATCCATCCAACCATCTTATTGGAATAAGATTCTAATTTGAATAAAAACTATTGTGATACTCTTATTGTGTTCATTTAATCCGCCTGTTAAAGTATTGATAAAACTTCTCAATTCATTCCTAATGCAGTGCCACCACTATTCAACTAACATATTTCACATTTTCTACGATTTTATGGTGTTTGTTTTGTTAATAAGATGATCATTCTTGTTATTTACCATTGTTTGTTTTCTGGTTGGATTTGTTTAATTGGTCACGGTAATTGTTTATTACTATAATAAACGAACAAATGGCTGTAACACACAAAATATTAAACAAGCCGGTTCTTTGGGGAATGAGAAAGAGCGACACTTGAACAATAACAACCAGTAATCAGCGTAGTAACATCAAATCTGCATTATTGTGAGCAAACTTGAAGGAAGTGTCCATTGACATGTGTTAATATCATCGCTTACTTCTTCAAACTATGAACCGAAATCGAGTGATGTTTTACCACCAAAATGTTAAAAGTAATTGTGGTTTAAGATTTCTTTTTAAATGTCCAAATGTGATACTTACTTTTTGAAGTTATGTCCGCCTATAGTTAGGGTTTAATTCTTTTCTGATACCCCCTGTATGTACAAATTTCGTCAGATTGTCCACAATAAGCTATTGTTTATTATCTAACTCAGAGTAGTATTTATCTTACCACAAGCATCCCGCTCCATCATCATCACTCATCGTCTGGTTTTTTGGTTTGTATCACTGTCACAGTTATCTGTAAATACAACAAATAAAACAAAAAACACACACAACAACAAATAAAGTATGCAGTGTATAGAAGCTGAAAAGGCGCTGCAATTTTTGTGTTTGTGCAATCCGTGTTTTTTCGCTTTTTTACGTTTTTTGAGTACAACAATCGATTCCGAATTTGTTTTTATCTTTAAATTTCAGAGCCCAGGTCGACCTTGGAAAATGCAGAATAATCTTTTTTCTTTGCGTGTGCAACCTAACTTCGCTACTCCTCATGTAATTTAGCACTGAAAAAATCACTAGAAAGTGCTCTATACACTGAAGAGCGTTCAATGAGTTTTTAAAGGCTTATTCCGTACAGGCTTTACAACAAGGATACACCTAAACTTTAGAGTAGCTTGGGATTTCTAAAAAATTGACGAAAAATGGTACTGACTCTAGCTGTCAACCATGGGATTAGTATATTACTAATAGACCCAAGGTCAAACTTGCTAAGTGCATACTAAAGCACAATGAATTCCATACTTGGCCGCAGAATATGGTGCTTTAAGGAACAGGAACCTTTCCGTTGCCTATACAGGCCCTGAATCACGGTTCTTTCTGACAAGTGCGGTGATCAGAGCAAAAAATGAACGAAAAATTTTTGACATTTTTGCTCCCCAATACTGCCAATTTACCCTGTTGACCGATGATTCAAAAATCTGTTACACTCCATATACCTGATGGTCATCAGACAAGGTGGAACATCCTGTCACCAGATGATTTTTTGCAGAAGCAGGCTTTCTTAGATTTTGGCCAAATGGATCATACTGGACCTTAGATGATCAACTGACCACAAACCGTGCCAACCAATATGACATTCTCTTGGAACTGTGGAATGTGAGGCGAACGGAAGTCTCTCCGGAAAAAGAAAAATGAAATAAACTAAGGCTAGCCGTTTGTTAAACACTAGTATACTATATTTCAAAGATTTTTCAGATAAATGCCGCGCGTCGTTCGGCGAATATTTGCAAAAAAAAAGTGTCATCAAAAAATGTTTGCTGATACGCAGTTGAGCAGCAGTGTAAGCCGACCGACTAAATTTTCTTTGAAATCTTATGAAATATTTTTTTGCGTACACATCAACACCACCCGTGGGTATATTAATCGATCGATCTGCTAATGTGCATAGGGTACTGTCGGCATAGGCGGACTGACCATATACCTGCTGTGGAATTTCCCACATGGGCCGCTTGGAATTGTGCCACAGTGTGCCGTCAGTAAAAATAAGGAAAGAAAAACCTAAAGAACAAGATGAATAGGGAAAAACAACATAAACAGTCTGTTGAATGGGTAAAGATTGTAGAGTCTATGAAGCAATTTCAACTTCTTTTCTTGGAGGGGGGTCCATGGTAACAGTATTAAGTGTTGGCTGCTTGAAAACTTCAATGTAAGTATAAATAAGAAGTTTCACAAGCATTTACTTTTTGGCTGACTTTCAGAGATATCTTGAAATGTAAGTCGTTGGGCCGGGGCAGTCCCGTATAGAGAGTTGGGGGGGCTTTATCTACTCTTATCTAACAAGTTTTTCTTTAAAAAACGCTTTGAATTCCTATATTGATATTCTTAATAGTGGAAATCTAAAGGCCTCTGGCCGATCCCAGACCCGATTAGGTTACAATGAAACTGCACACTGTGCCCATGATGTAATGGTAGGGGCTGAGACTCTATAGCTAATTTGTTGAGAAACCACTTGGATTGACTATTATCTGATATTACGAAGTTTTGTGACAGAGAGATAGCCCCAACAGAGTTTCCGTAAGAGTATTTTAACAACTTCAGTGCCATCATGCGCATTGTAAGCCCGGAACTCTCAACAAAACATCCTAATGTGATGGTATAACAATCTCTCCGTCGTATCATGATTGTCTTGTCTGGACCGCCTAATCAATCAGATTGGTTGATAAACTATTTATCCAACAAACTATATTATGATGCCCTCCCAAGCCAACAAAGAAAGTGTACTACATAGCTACCTAGAAGGAAGAGGAGACTACTGCCTTTGCATCATGACAAGAGCACTGAAGTCTGCCGGCCGAGGCAAATCCACTAGAGGTTCTAGGCTAGGGCAAAAACTTTGATGCTGCCAAAGGCTGCACTTGATAACTTACACCGTGGTGCTGAGGAACATGTTTTAATCCACGTTAACAACTACATGGGAAACAACACGTCACCTTTTAAAATCGGTATGCCACCTCTACCAAAGAAAAACGACCTCAACTACCCCAAAATTACGGGAATCACAACACTGTCACAACTGACTTCTAAGATCTACAACTCAAATGAATCACGGTCCTCAACTAGATCCATTCTCAGAAACACAATGTTTTTTTCGAAGGCAGCGCAACATTAACCCTACACTACCAACCACCCCCACCCCCCCGCTACCCGATACTACTTGCCCTCGAAAGGATCATAGAATAGTTCAGAATTTCAGAGAGAAAACTCAATTGTGTTGTAGACTTTCTCCAGGCTTTGACAGTGCCAATATGGATAAGCAATGCTGCATGTTCCCTCTCACTAACTACAATGTCCCAGTTGAGACCGTCAAAGCAATTTGCCATCCTCTATGATAACTCATCTAGCTTTGTGCAGACATGGATGGGTCCACAAGGAGTTTCTAAAAACACTCCATTACTATTGTCAATCCTGCAGGAGATACTCTTGCTCCCTATTTCTTGGTACTCGTGGTTGATTACATCCTCAGAGTCTTGACAATGATGAACGACAAGGGATTCAACATCAAACCCAAGCGTTCTAAGACGTCAAAAAGTCAGTATCTCACATACTTGACTAGGCAGACGATCTAGCTCTAACAGCGGATCTGATATGTGGATGCACAAGGTCTACTAACATCACTTGAGAAATGCCGCAGACAAGTCGGCCTACATCTAAATCCAAGAGACGGAATGCATGACCGTCCATTGAGGAAGAGAATCATCATCAACCTATCTGCACTACAGACGTATCACAGAAATTATTCTGTGGACGGTATCCAACTCAAAGAGGGTAGGGACTGCAAGTTGCCGAAAGAAAGGAAACTTCTGTCAAGCAAGAACAAAACCTTGAAATGCCTGCATAAACTTTCGCCACTTAATGGCAAACCTAGTACCCGTCCCATTCATCGGCTACGTGTAGAGAGTATCCTGATATTGAATCTGAGACTTGAAAACCCGAAGAAAGGAGCTGCTGGTAGACTGGATGGCAATCACCAGGTTCCTTATGCGAGTACACAATATGTCCTTGGCGTGAACACAAGACCAAGGCACAAATATATGGAGATACCCCTCCAATTCCATCCTCGTATCGCCTCGTGCGAGGATTTTGCTGTTCACTGTCATCGTGCGAATAATCAAGTAGTCTCGGACATCACATTTTGGAGGTTACCATGCAAAAATAGAGGTCTTCGCTCCTTTAAAACATACATTGATGCGATGCTCGTACATTCAAAGATATCTGACTCCCCAACTTAATATTACGGACAGGGACATTTGGGCTACAGGTGAGTGCTCTCGGGCTGCGGGGCCGCTAGTCTCGTACATCGCACATCAATGCCACCACACTCACATACTAATCAGGGCCGCCCTGAGTTGGCTTGCACGGTAGAAGGAAAATCGGGGCCCCTGCGTTTACAAAACAATTCCCGTGAAGCACGAGAAAACAAACATTACATTACCTTAAAATAGCCTCTAAAACCCACCTTGGATAAAATCCATCAATCTATCGACGATTCGGATACATATTTTTTGCTGTATATAAAACACAAACGACTTGAGCGATTCGACTCAATTTCAACTGCAAAATTCAGAATAAAAAAATGGAGTAATGTCCTTTATGCAGGTTAGAAAACTATTTTTTTAATGATTAAAATCGTGTCATTTTTCTTCAATCTTGTGATAATTCGATCAAAAAGTGTTATTGTTATTTGTTTGCATGTTTCGCCTTTGTATTACATAATTCCGACTATTTCCATACATTAATACTATTTCCATTATGCTCATGGGCGGTCTAGTCCGTTTTTCCACGGCCGGATTTACTACCCAGTCCGCCTCTGACTGTCGTCCTGTAACATCCATTTTTTATGAACCCGGAGCGAATGTTCCTCCCCTT
The DNA here is from genome assembly GCA_023653785.1 of Ophioderma brevispina. Lineage (NCBI taxonomy): Eukaryota > Metazoa > Echinodermata > Ophiuroidea > Amphilepidida > Ophiodermatidae > Ophioderma > Ophioderma brevispina. Next base: position 42,364 of record JAMKCH010077025.1, on the reverse strand, counting down.
GACGTCAATTAATTAAAACACGCACAATCCTTCGAAATTGGAGCGTACATCTTCTTCCATATCGAGATCGACGAACATTTGCACGAGAATGCTTTAAGAGAAGTTCATTCGGCTGCATGCCATGGGAATGCCGCCATAGAGAACATAAATCTGAACCTCTGATGTGATATTCTGCATTATCAACGTTATACATTGTAATAGGTATCGTACCACATGCAAATTCGCCCCATTCGTGGTCCATCGCCCATTTTCCTGATCTGTTAGCAACTCGACACCAGTTGTCTGTAAGATTAAACACAAAGAAGATGACACAAGTACATTCTAAGCACCTTTGAACAATTTGCTCTCTCATCCGATAATACCTTGATCCTTACTACAAACTTTCATGTTTTTTCCTCATGCGCCATGTTCCCGTGGATTTAAAATACAAAGTCCTTAGAAACTTACATGGGCAAAATTAACCTATACAGACATTGAGCGAGCTTAAAATAGAAAAGAAGCTACGGCCACAATAAAGCCAAGAACAAGCAACAACACGGAAAACCACAACAACATTGAATGACACTACTCCAATAAATCCAAGTGCAAGAAGGAATAATATTACCTTGACTCCATAGTTTAAAGCGATCACAAGGACTGATTCTGCTGGCATCTTGTACCAATCCAACCGAAGAATGCACTCCCCTTATACAATATATTCCCCAAGGGTCACTATACTGCAAATGGTTTCTCACCGTACCAAAGATTTAAAGTTCAATTTCACCGTGCTCATTAATTACCCAGACAACTTCCCAACACAGAGAACGGGATTGGTCCAACGGGAATTGACATGCTTTCGCAAAATCGTCCAAATTGATCGGGGAAAACATTTTATTAGCTAAGAAACTAACTGTTCTACAAATGAACTTTATCACGCTTTCATGAATGTGCTTTTTCACCTTTCAAAAACTACTTTTCGAATGTTGCACTTTTTGGGCACACTCTATTGACAGAATTCTGCTCGTCTTGGAAAGTCATTAGCTTGAAGAGAATGACGTCTCTCTAAACGAATTGGATGGAATCGAAGGTCGGGTCTGGTGATGCGATTGAATAAGCAATAGTGGCTCTTATTTCAATGAAAAAGAGTCCAAACTTACTACTTGGTACAGAATTCGTTCATTCTCATTCAACATTCATCTTTAGCTCGGCGCCTATCATTTTATTTCATTTGTTATCATTTTATTTTTACTTTATATTTGGAGCTACCAAGAGTTTATTACAGTGCTTCAGTTTCTGATGCAAAACTCAGTGTTTGCTTGGGGGACCTTGTCACTGTACCATGGAGGCCAAGTTCAACTTTCAATTTTGTTTTCTCTGTTGTAAGAAACATCTTACCATTGTATGGTCAGAACCCTGATATAAACTACCATCATGCAATGAACAAATCCACCTGTAAAACTATCTTTGGGACTGGGCCTGGTTTGTAAAAAAGGGTTCATAGACGTGAGCTAAATTAAAGGTTCTAACTTGGCATTTTTTGTAATTTGAGATAAGGCCATTTTAAGTTCACCAAACCAACATAAAACCAAAGAAATTTTATCTGAAGTGGGACCTTCATAAAACTTAACATTTTGAAACCCAAAACAAATGATATATCAATTTAAAGCTTAAGAAATGTATTATTATCTCACAAAACAAAAACCAAAAATATCAGTTCAAACCTTGTCTTTCTGAGGTAACGATTAAGAATATACTTCAGATCTACCACACTCATCCATTTGGCTATTAAAATCACCCAAGTTTCCCTCACAACAAAGAAACCTCTTTAAAACAATTTTCATGCTCCCCCGGGAACCTAGATGTACATGTAGTAAAGTCATTAGTTTGAGATGGATGGGATGGGAGTCCTCTCGCTGGTCATAAAGTTCGTCGTTAGTCATAATCAGAAAAAGGGTTTGCTAGTCATAAACAAAAAGAGTCGCTAGTCATAAATGGTTAGGGCATAGGGTTAGGGCTAGGATTTAGGGTTAAGGTTATGGTTAGGGGTTAGGTTTAACGTTAGGGTTAGGGTTAGACTAGCGAACCCTCTTTCAATTTATGACCAGCGAACCCCTTTTCAATTTATGACTAGGGAGCCCTTTTTCAATTTATGACTAGTGAAATTTTTTTTATGATTAATGAACTTTATGACTAGCGAACTATATGACTACAGAGTTTCACAAGCAATACATTACCAGATAATGCAACATCTTTATTTGGATCCAAAATGCTAGCATATTCAAAGGTAACTCTAGTTATATAACTCAACCGGAAACCAAGCTGTGACTCATAGAGGACCCAATATCACCATGGTTACTGGAAACCTTTTTAAATACGTCGCTAACGTCTGAATTCGTCAAGATTTTCCACATTAGCAATATTACCTTGATCATGGTTAATTATCTAAATCAGAGGTAAAGCAACATTTATCTTACCACAAGCATTCCCGATATTGTCATTATCATCATCATCCTGGTTGGGGTTTGTATCGCTGGCACAGTTATCTTTAAATGCAAACAAATTTCAAAAAATAAATATGCAGTGCAACAGCAGCTGCAAGGTACTGTAATTGTGTGTTCATATTTTAACAAACTAAAAAGTTGTTTTACTTCTGTACCCTCAGTGTTATTTAATAAGAAAACGCTTTTATTCCTTTCATGATTTGTGGAACCGGATGCCAACCTCATTTTAGAGAGCATAAATCTGAAATCTGATCGTGATATTCTGAATTATATCAACAACGTAATACATTGTAAAATAGGTATCTTACCACATGCATCGCCCAATTCATCATCATCGCCATTTTCCTGATCTGTGTTTGCAACACTGACACAGTTGTCTGTAAGATTACACACAAGAAGATTGACACAAAAAGACTTTGTAAGCATTTTGGCAGCTATTTTGATTTATAAAAATCATGGCAGCTATCAGGGGTACTTATTCATTAAAATCATGGCCGCATTTATGATAAGTATCTGTACCCTTTAGGGGTTACGTATCATAAATTAATTACTAGAATTAGCCTAATACATTACAAGCATGAGATACACAAAATGGGTTTAATTTGGACTCATGTTGTTCTGTAGCTTAAAATATGCCTTTTTCTGGATTTTGGACTGCCATTGTTGAAAAAAAAAGCGCCATCTAGGGTACATATCATAATCCTAATGATTGAAATAGCATTATACAATGATTCAGCATTAAGATATATCCCAAAAAAAATTTCACTTCATTCTCAGATTACTAGTAGCTTTTGAGCTTTTCTGGAATTTTGGCGACCATTTTGAAAAATACCCTCATATTTTCCAGAGGTTGGACCCAAAACCATATTGCCGCGCATTGTTGAAAATCTAAAAAAATTTACATTCAAAACATATTCGCTTTGATTTATGTTTCGTCCATGTGAGTGCAAACAAATCTTATCAACCATTTCATTGATTTTACAGGAGAGAAGATTTTTGTGTTTCATTTAGTTTGTAAAGTTTTCGATTTGAAACAAACAAAAACACGGTGAAAATCAATTTTAATAATAATAATTAATAATAATTAATAATACAGTGCTTATTAAGCGCATAAACGTAAGAAACATCTCAATGCGCTGACATAAAATTATCAGAGCAAACTAACAAAAGTAGCAGTGAGCAAATTAAGTATAAGCAACTTGAATTGATAAGCTTGAGTCTTCTAGATTTGAATTGTGTGAGAGATGGTGCATAGCGTATCTCGATTGGCAAATTATCCAAAAGTTAGAGCAGCAATGGCAAAAAAGCTCTTTAACATATTGATTTAGTCCGAGCAGAGAAGGAGGTCCTTCAAAAGATTTTGTAAGATGAACGAAGAGCCGGGAGGAACTACGTGAAAAAGTTAGAAAGGTATGAAGGCATGAGTGCCATGCCACGAGAATTTTGTATGTGAGGAGGAGAACTTTGTAAGCAATTCTGTTTTGAACTGGAAGCCAGTAGATCGTAGAAGACGGGTGTTATGTGCTTAGCGTTTCTGGACAAGAAAAACAGACGAAGAAGACGACGAAATTTTTGTATTCTTGGAGCTTTTGAGGTCTTTTGCCAGGAAGGCCAATGAGAAGGAATGTATTACGTCCAACTTTGATGTGACAAAAGGACGTGGATGGGTTTCTCCGAATAGTTGCTTTGTCCAGATATTTACGTATTTGACCAACCTTTCTTAGAGCAAAAGGTTGCCCCACGACAGATGTTATTAATATGGGAGGACATGTTTAGATGACAGTCAAAGATGGCACCAAGATTGCGAACAGTTTGAAATGGGGTAACTTGCGAATTACCGGCGGTTGAGATGAGAGATTGGGGTACATTGGCATTATTTGGAAGTAAACATGTAAGGACCTATGTTTTACTGTCATTTTAACATGAGGAGGTCATTGTTAACCATCAGTGTTTTTGTGTATGTCACAAAATTGCACTGATCAATTTTATTGATAGCAAGTGGGCGACTGTTAGGTTTCATAGTGACGAAGAGCTCGTATCGTTAGCGTAGATGACACACGAGAGACCATGTGCATGAATGATATCCTCAACAGGGATAAGGTATAAGCACCAAACATAATGGGGCCTGCAGCAGAAACCTGGGGATGGCCCCAGTAATTACACATAGGGTACGATGCTTCATCAGCGATGACAACTTTCTGTTGCCTGTCCTTCAATCGAAGCAAACCAATTAATGACAGTACCTCCGACACCATACCTGCATTTTAAGCGATCAAGCAGAAGATTGTGATCGATGGTGTCTTTGTCAAACGCTGCGTGAGGTCCAGGAGCATTAAGGATGGCTTTCATGCAACAAAGTAGATCTACACCCTCTAAATAGGCCCTATTAGCATTAATAATAATAATAGCGAGATTTTATATAGCGCCTTATTGCTAGTGGCCTCTAGCGCTTTCACAAAGGCCGCTGTCACTGTGGCCCAACCAACCAAACCATTTAGCATCAGTTCAAGGGATGCAGCAGATCGGGATGGATCAGCGCTTTCCCTTACCAGGCAAAACATACATCGAGATAACATCGCAGCCGGGACCAGTTCCCACTATCCGTATGGGTTAAATCGGGACAAAAAGCGGTTAGTTCTTGTCCAGGGAAAAATTTCAAGACAATCGAATCAGCACAGGGCTCGAAACGCACGCCTATAAGAATGGATGAGCATACACTGGAGTCGAGGCTTACCTGATTGAGCTATCTTGTAATAAATTGAGGGGACCATCTCTGTAATAATTGAGACCATAACTTAATGATATCAAATTAGCTGAATGCATTCCTTTTTAAGATACAGTCCAACCTCGTTTATCCGGATATGATATATAAAACAATTCAATTTCGCCAAAAATGGCAGTTACGACTTTGTTGCACTCACATGACGGTTTTGATTTGAATTATAAATCAATTGATAACGGAACCAGGAAAGTACAGTATGAAATTTTGGACAGGCCATTGAAAAAGCGCACTCTAAAGTACCTATCATTAATTCCGAAAAACACAATATTAGCGTTAAAAATATACCAAAATGGCTATCATATTGACTCCCAGGAAAACTGTTTCAGCTTCATATAGCATTTTATGATTTGTTTTTTGGGGCCATTTTGAAAACGCTCTCTAGCGAGAGTTTTTTCCCCCAAATTTCTGAGGTGGACCTAAAAATCTTGTTCACCATTCTTGAAGTACAATAAAACACCCTTTTTTGTTTAACCACTTCTTCCCCAAACTTTGAGACGCGACTCAATTTTAACACCTTCAATGTCGTGTCTTACCACATTCATCTCCGATGCCGTCAATTCCTCAATCTCTGATCTGAATTTCCATAAGACACAGTTGTCTGCGAGAACAAAAATGGTAAAGATTTATCAAACCATAATGGAATTCGGTAACTGTGACAAAGTTAGACAATAACATATCATTATTTGATTCGTCGTCGTTGTCATATTGAACTCCCAATTGATTGTTATTGCCAACGAAAATGATGTTGGTTTTCGTATTTATCGGTGCCAAATAGTACATAACTCGAAAATTATGTGCCAATTAATGAACAAGAATTACAATCTTCGGCTTCTTGGGTTTAGAAAGATGAGTTAGGAATACTAATAAAAATCATTTTCATTGGTTAAGAGCTATAATTTCTATTGAAAATTAGTTATCTTACCAAAAGCATCTCCGACGTCGTCATTATCGCCATCATTGCCGGGTTGGATTGGCATCATGAATCACAGTTATTCTGTAAGATTGTAAAACAATGTCAACAACCAACATTTGAAGTTAAAAACATTATAATATCAGCAATATGACGGTCTGAACCACATTTGTTAGTTGTATGTAGATGACCTAAAATATGAGCCGTTAATTGGTATTTTTACACGTTGATTTTTTTTATGAAAAATATTATTCTCAAGTACTCTGAAGGATGAGTAAGGAAAACGAGGTGAAAGTGGTTTAGACAAGTTTTATGCCGTCGATGGCATTTTTATTACTTAAACGCCAACCCGTAATTGTTGTTATATATCAGTTATTTCCAGCAGTTTTTTTACGGAGATTTTATGTATATACAAAGATTATTTTCTTACCTACAAAATTATGACCAACGGTTTAGGGGTGTCCACGTGTCAATTAAGAAGGTATTTCAATGATTGATTAAACACAATAAAGTAAGTGCACAAAATCGCTTCGTGTATCAACATTCAATGGTTTTAACTGATTAACCTGGAAATATGATTTTAGACATCTTGTGTGGAGTTCTTCCAAATTACAATTAAACCTCAATTTAAAAAAAAAAAATATGAGGATGGGACACCTCTACTTTTTTCTAGGCATGCCCATATTCTACACGCGCGCCATGATCTTCGTTCTGGTTGCCTTACTTTTTATAAGCTTCAGCATGGCCGACACGATATACTTCGTGGTATAAATTAAGCTACAGTACAAGTCCACGTGATCACTTTCTCTCTCAAGTTGGGACATACCACTAAATAACCCAGTCTCAAACTTGACGGTAATTTGCTCATCTGTGAGACTCAGGATTGAGTTTCTTCACAATAATTTATTTCTCTTTTGGGTAGTCTAGGCCTTACTTTGAACTTTTTTTTTCATACCCTTTTCTTTTTTGACCCCATTGTCCCCCTCTATTCCTCTTTTTAGATTTCTTTTTTTTTGCACTTGTAATATTTTCACACTTTTCTCCCTTTTGACGCCCATTGTTTTTTCTCTTTTACGCCCATTTCGTTTTCTATTTTAGCGCCCCTTTTCCTGATTTTTTCAACCCCTTCGTTTTTCCTGTGTGTTTTTAACCTACAAAAACGCCCCTTATTATACCCCTTATGTGCGTTCGTTTCATTAAACTATTTTCAACCCTTTTTCGTTTGTAAAGTTTTTGACGGCCTTTATTTTTTTGTAAGCCCACTTCCCTCTGCTATTTTAGCGCTCCTTCCCTTTAAAACCTTTTTCTAAAATTTTTTTGCTATTACTTTTGACGCCCCCTTATTTTCGATCTCTTGTCTTGCATTTCCCTTTTGTTCCTTTTAAGCGGCCCCTTTCCTTTCTCCGTTTTTATTCTTCTTAAATCGTCCTTTTTGCTACCCCCTTTGTTTCACTTTTCTTTCCAATTATTTAACCTCTATTAATTTGCTTTTTTGTGTGGTGCTTTTTGGCGCCCCTTTAATATTACAAATTTAAAAAACTTTTTCCTTTTTTTGAATTTTTTATTACCCATTGTTTTATTCGGATTTCCTTTGTAATTTATATCCCTTTCGCCCTAATTTTTGGCTCTTTCTTAGCTTCTTAAGAGTTTCTTCTCTTCCTTTTCGCCCTTAAGCGTTTCTATCTCTTTCCCCAGCGAAGTCTTATCACTTCGCTGACCATAAGTTGTTCACTTTATAAAAGTAATCCGTCACAAAGCCTGCACCTTTAAATGTTTTGATAATTATTCATAAAAGTCACAATTGTGCAAACCAGGCCTCCCCTACAACTGAAACTTACACAATATCCCCACTGTCGTCCATATCCCATCTTCCGGTTTGGGTTTGTATCGCTGGCACAGTTATCTTTAAATGCAAACCAGTGATTAAGTTCCATTATTATCATTGATTGTGCTCCAGTGGCATCCTTGAATGCACAAATACCCGAGCATCTAGTCAAATATCTCCTGGAACAGTGGAGAAATATTCTAAAAGTGAAGATTAAATAGGTTTCTTTTTAAATTTTTCTCCAGAATATTTATGGTCCCTAAAGACAAAATTGCGGGCCCAAAATCTCATGCAGAAGCGTACCGAAAAAGATCTTGACCAGACCGACAGACGGACGGACGACGACAGTTTTTTCTATGACAAATGCCCGATGTCCTTTTGGGCCCGGGTATAAAAACCCAAAGGACACAAACAAGCAAAATTTACTATCTTTTTTGCACTCAATTTTTGATAGTTTTATTTCAAAAACTCTTAGAGTAGTCCTTTCATGTTGTTTCTCTACATATTGTTATTTTAATCGCAAATATATTTCATTTGAAACGTAAAATAATGTCTATAATAAATTAATGTTCTCAATACATTCCCGGTTAAAGAAGCTAGCATTGTGTTAAGTATTTTATTTCATATAACAGCGCGGTGTTTGTTTCGATTCCAGTTAGGGTACCCTACATGTATAAAATTTTAACTTTATAATTAGTTTAACAGCTAAGTATTAGATGAATCATCGATGTAAAAACAAGACACATAATACCGGGGCTCAAAGCTGATCGTTTTCCTCTTTTCGTTTACCCTATTATAACCTGTTACCTCATAAGACCCTACAACATTATTGGAGTTCCAGAAACCTGAGTATATTGGACTAAACCTGATAATTTCTCGTGTACGTTACTAAATAGCGCAATGAAGTAGTGTGATTTTTAGTACAGGTACAACTAGAATTTTGCGTTCTCAGCTTTCGCACCTTACTATATTAAACAAGATAATCTGTGGGTCCCAGCCTATCTTACACTTTGACCTCACATGAACCTTACCTGGCACAGACCTTTGACGTCATCCAATCCAGATCGTCCGTGTTTACCTTATGACTCAAGTTGGTTTTCTATTTCGCTTTTCAGTTGATGAATTTCCAACAAACTTACATTTAAAGACAGTACAAACAAGACAGACATTACATGACTTTAGCTTTGCACATGACCTTTGACCTCATCAACAAATGAGAGATGCCGGGCTGGCCACTGATCTCTATTTATAATGGTATTGCGAGCCCGAAACATGGGCTCAGTACTTGCAACATCTGACGGACATATATGGTAATCAAAAGCAGCCAAGCCAGGGCTGGTTAAAGAGGCCGGTCATTTACACAAAAGTTGTTTCCATTTGAAATGTGGAATAAGCGACCATAACAGTACACGATCAAGCGAATTCATTGAGCTCAATGTATTTGAAGTTTTTGTGCACGTATGGTATGGCATGTCCCTAAACAGCATCGAGATATCAACTCTTGTTTTAAACAGAGTTTGTGTCTCTGCCGATATTGATACTGGTAGACAAAGATGAGCATGTCCCCCGATTGCTCTACAATACAATTACTCCTATGCTCTTGTGTAGCCATTCCATTGTATAGAGATCAGTTTGTGGTGGCCACCCATGAGCTCAAGTTTGCTCCAAGTGAACTTTTCAATTGAGAGTTAAAAAAACTAAACATTTAGTAAAAAAAAAATAACATTATAGTGCTACGACCACAATACACGCGGCAAAACGGGTGCTCTAACGTGTCCTCCCTGCCAGACCTATATTGCCCCATCATATGTAGGGGATTTCATATAGGTTGAGACAATATATTTTATTTTTTGTTTTTGATAATGATATCTGAAATCCTCTGATCGAACTTTTAAAATACATGATTTAGAGGATAACTTAAAATATCATTCATGAAATTACTCAATGAAGTAAATGCAACCCGTGATTACACTTTATTTATCTTTGAATGGCTCCAGGCGATTATTTTTGGTTGCTTACTAGCCTCGTCCTCATGACCCAGATTTATGAAGTTGGTCTAATATTGCGGGGGTCGGAAGAAAGGAAATCTACTCCTTTTTTCTAAATTTACTCCTGAAAATCAGGACTAAAGAATTTTGGGAGTGTGTACATGTGGCAGGGATCAGCGGGGGATGAGGTGTTGGGCTGGAACACTCACTCACAATCCTCGATCATCGCTTTCCCCCAAAATGCAGACCAGGGAAAAGTAAGAAAGCGATCACGAAAATACACTAGACTGAAACTATCAAATAAAACCCAACACAACACAAAACATTTACATTTTTAAACTTAAAAAGTTTGCTTAAATTTTTGGTTAGCATGACAGAGAACAGTGTTATTGAAGAACATATGTCACTTAATTATAGCTTTCAAGTACCATTGATTCCACTTCAAACAAAAAATTTTGTTACAAGTACCTGAATGATGAATCCCCTTTGTCACATTTCAATTACCCAATGATACCCTTTTTCTGAAAGACATCCAGTACGATAATACATACCTGTAGATACCAGGTTGACATCCCCCACCTGCCCCACCAAATGAAAGGTCCGTTAGGTTTACGCCACTGTGATGTTATGAGCAGGAAAAATACCAGTTCTTTTTTCCCTTTTTTGTAAGTATTTTTTAAGTAACTAATTTAAACAAAAGAAAAATAAAGACACACAGTAGTTTAAAACAAATAAGTTATTTAAACAAAAGAAATTACGAACGACACGCCCCAAGCACTTGAGTATATTAAGAGGAAGACACCTACTTTGTCTACGCTGACTGTTTTAGCGCATTCAGAAGTGTATATAGTTCGCGGCAGGGTAGAATGAAAAATATATGTTCCGATCATGATAAGAAAGCTATAAAACTTAGACACATATGGATCAAACACAACATTCGAAAACATTTTCTGCTGGCCAAGCGCCACATCCCCTTCATGCCACTTAGACGGTATGTTTTCAGCCTATGCGTGTATTTTCTCGAAATCCGGTTTGGTAGCGACAAAATTTATCTTACCACAAACATTCCCGATGCCGATCATTATATTCATCTTCTTGCACGTCTGCGGTTAGTGATCTGTGTCAACAGTTCAAGTTAACTGTAGATGCAAAACCAAAAATGAGGTATGTAATGCAAAGCATGCAATTGTGTTTGTATTTGAACAAGCGGATTCTCGAACCACAGTGTCGCCAGACCTTTCACAAGCCACCTTTACTTTACTTCTATTTTATAACTACCTCAGATACAACCTTGACTCTGTATATGTGACCTATGGCACCTCATTATCATATGAAGCGTCTCCAAGGTCTTTTCGAATGCACGCTAATGTGATGTTTTCAGCTTATTTTATAACCTTGCCAACCCTCAGACCTTTGACTTGCGTACTGACCTCATTTTTATCATATCAATGATTCCCAAGAGGGAATCCGAGTTCTGATAAGGTTCTGTAGCTTTAATGGAGAGTTGAGAGTTGAGAGTTAAATCTTTATTAAGTCACACTCACATCAAAAAAGTGACCAGCCAATTCTGGGCTTAACGAGTGGAAAATCACATTTGTTTTAAAAATACACAATTTTTTATTTTTTTAAACATATTAAAAAAAGTATTACTTCTCAAATGAAGCCTATTTTTATAACTTGACCTCACATGGCCTTGACCTTGGCTATGGGACCCTTGACCTCATTATCATATGGAAGGTTAGCAATGGACATCTATTGATTCAAGTTATTGCCCAGATTGCGAATTACTTTTTCGAATAATGCATGCCATTTGATGATTTCAAGCCCCATTTTTATAGTCTGTTGATCTCATATTTGACCTTTATTGACCTTGTAGGTGGACCCTAGACCTCAGCATATGCGAGGTTCTCAAAGGGGAATAATATGACCCTTTATTGCTGTGCATATTGACTGCAAGTTCTTGAATGACAAACTTTCTCCTTTAACCTTTGAAACATGCGACACATTGTGGTCAAGACCGGGTCAGATAGAATTGAGCGACGGTTGTGCCTCCTGCAAATCCTCATGCAGGCCACCACAAAACCACAAGATTCCTTTACTTGGCAAGTTTCCATCTGTACTTTTAGTGTTATTTCATAACACTAAAAGTATAAAATAACACTTTTTGTTGCCCTTTTGCTAATTTATGAATCGCGCGATGAATATGCCTCCACAAGTTTAGCATTAAACAAATGAAATCATGATAGTCTGCATTATATCAGCAACGTCCAAAACAGGTGGTATTAATTTGTAAAACGTACCACAGGAATCCCCAAAGTCGTCACCATCGCCATTTTCCTGATCTGAATTACAACACTGACACAGTGTCGTATCTGTAAGATAAACAACAATGAGATTGACACAAAGATGACTTTCTAAGTATTTGAAACGATTTGCTCTCTACATGGGTTTAGGATAATACTTGTGCAATTGATGCCTCTCCTGTTTTCCCATGCGCATGTTCTTTACCAAACCTATAAGTCATGTTTATTTAATTTTAGGGTTTTTTTTCTGTAAGCCATCCAATTAGGGTGCTGATCTGTTGGCAACGAGATAGCTTAAGCTCCTTTTTGAAATAGGGACGCTTCTCAAGACGTGTGAAGTATTCTTGAAGAACATTTCAGGTGCAGGCACAGGATGGAACGAAGTATCTCCAGTGGCTAACTAGGAACTTTAGTAGGTGGTCATGGGATTTGAATCGGGTATCCATGTGTGTATTAATAAACATGGCCGCCTATAAAGTTTTGTAAATGAGCACGCTTATACTACTGTGTTGAAAGGAAGGCGAGTTTAAGCTCAAAGCAGAAATAATACATATGTAAATCTCACAAACAAACATTGTTATACTTTTTTTGTTTATTCCTGTTAGTAAACGCATATTGTCGATGGTACGAATTCATTTGGAGAGGATGTGTTGAGATCAAAAACTAAAAAGCCGTATTAACAGCTGAAATACTCAACTTTGCTCAACAGAATAAAATGTTTTGGACCCATTTTACATGAACTTTTTTGTATCGAATATGTAAAGGATTCATACAAGATTCAATTGAATAGATTGTCGTAAAGTCTGAAACACGCTATCAATTCCTTTGTTTGGAGTCATCCGCCATTGTTAAGTGTCATGAACATTGAGACTGGGTGAAGAGGAGGATTAGGCCACGTAAATATTGTAGTTTGTTATGAGTGACCAAAAATATTAAGTACCTAATGATTGGACCAAGCTGTCAAATATTATTTCTGTAACAATACAAATAAATGTAAACGTATCATATTTTCTAATATTCCTTAGTGACGTAAAAGAACTTTGGTGAGTAATAATGACTTATTCGTATCATTTTCTTTTGTTGAATGCTTCAGAGTTTGTTCAAGTCTGGTGTTCGGAATTTATTCAATGCATTTGCCTTGTAATATTTTGTTCGTGAGAAAAGAGACGTTTTTTAATTATGGCCTTAATCTGATCCGGTATCGTGACATCGAATTTCTATTGTATTGATTGGGTAAAGCATACAACCTCTCAGAACGAATGGAATCGTCGACACGCCCCAAAAAAATTTAATGAACTGACAGGAATAAAAAATCCTACTATAAGTCAAATTCAGCAGTTTTGCAGGTAACTCAGTCGCGGCCATTATTTTAGAACAATAGGCAGTGATATCGTCGTGGTCACGACATAGTGTCGAATCTGATTTTTTGGTCAAATTGAGTTAATAGTTGATTCTGGTTGCATTTTATGTTCTCTTTAATTGTACCCAAAAGTAAAAGTGAAATTACATCTCCTAACCAAAATAGCCGCAGTCGAATAACACACATTTGTATAAAACTGGTTTCACAAACAATCGAATACGTATTCGATAGCTTTGTGTGTCCAAATATCTCAAACCACACAGATAAATTGTGAACGACTACGTAATCGCTAGGACAAAGATTGCTAATTCAGTGATCAAAATCGATAATAGGTCTATCAAGAGTTAAGGCAATCGGTGAAATTTACCTTTTTATACTTCACCCCTTGAGGGATTGTCATGTTATTTCACATTTTAATTTTGGGTTTTAATTAGGTTGATTGTACGTATTGAAACCTACGGTTTTTGCGTCGTGAAAAAGAATTATCCAAGGTTTTTAGTTTGAACATTTGTAACAAATACACCATATATATATAATATATATTATATATAAATAAAACAAAAAACACACTATATATATATATATATATAGTATATATATCATACACCAATTACAGCAAATAGATTCAGATAGGCATATGAAAGAGTGCTCGATACGAATGAAGTAGAGCTAATATAATTATAAATTATGCTGTCCCTTTTTAGGGACAGAATAATTTATAATTAGATATATATATATATAGATATATAGATATATATATTATATATGATATATATATAATATATATATATATAATATAATAGATTGGGGGGGCATAGTGACATTAACCCTCGTATTACCAAAGGGGAGGATGTTTACAAACCCAGGTAAACTTGCCCTCGGTGCGCAAAACGTTCAAAACTTCTTAACGCAATATTGGCACATTTTTTTACTATTACCCACTATGAAAAGCAGCCTTTCTGAGTGGTCAGGTTACTTGCCATTATTCGGCAAATAATTAGCCCGCCTATGCCTTTTCTTATCATTTATTTTCATTAATCAGCATACAAATACACATAAATAGGCATATAAATTAAAAACATATACAAACAAACAATAATTAAATCAAGGTGTTTTTTTTTTTTTTTTTAATATAAATAAAGGTTTGTAGTATCATCCTCTGCGCTCATATGTATAATCGGGCGGCGAAAAATAAAAATAATGGGGCGCCATATTATTTATTTTTCCCCTTCGGGCACGTTCTTCGCCTATAAATGATACGCATTACCCTTTAGTTATTAGTTCATTTGTTTAAATAGTTGCACTTTATAGCTCTAAAATATATTGTTGTTAACACAACTAGTCATTTTCCATATCATTTGCGCCAAAACCCGCATGAAAATCAAATATTCCTACCTTTTTTTTAATGCAAAATTAAATTTTTTTCATTTTATACTCTGATTGTGTGTCTGTGGAAGTGACCACTTTTGCCAACTTGTGAACTTTGACGTCATTGTGACCGCCATACTAGGTTATTTGGAAAGCAGAAAAACGGTCTTTGGACAATGATATCAACGGGTTATCCAAAAAAAAATCGAAATCATCTATTGCTTGATAATAATGAATTTTCGGGGTGTTTAACACCCCCCCCTAGCTTAGAAACCGTGTTACAAAAATAGACTCGTAAACATATTGCGAAAGTTTGATTTTCGTTGATGTTTAACTTTGAATTCTGCAAAACTAAATAATTACTAACATTATACATCATTAAAAAAAACTCGCCTTCAGGAACAAATTGATATTTTCTTTGGAAGGTGTTTGTATAAGCGTTAGTGCCCCAAATGTTTAGATTATGTTAGAGTTTATGAGTATATTACCCACTAATTGTGATTCGTTTAAAGTTTGGTATATATTTAAGCGTGTGTACATTACTTTACAAGATAGGAACTCTATATGTAATGAGAAATTAAGAAAACGAGAAAAAGACCACTTTTATCCTCCAAAATCTTTGAGTTATGAAACATTCCAGTAGTTACATTTTAATATTTTATGAGCTAAATTTTGAAAATATTATTGTGTGTGACAACAGCATACTATTTATAAATTTTTATAAACATGCACCTACAATGTTTGTGTTTCCTTCATAACGTATTAATCTTGAATTTTAGGCTTTTCTTTTTCTGCAAAAAGGAGTTAAATCATATGGGCGACTAATTAAAGATATTAATTTAATGAGCCAAATTTGTAAGAGGTTGTAATTTTCTGAATTAGTTGTCATCATGGTCAGTTCTGAGCAGTTTTACAACAAACGATAATGCAACAGGGAATGTTTCCCAATATAACGCTTATGAAGTTCGTTTGTATGCAAATTTTGCCATGTTTTAAACTAAAACAATGCAAGAGGATCGTCATCGTCGTCGTCGTCGTCTTCATCATCATTGACATCATATCATCATCATCATCATCATCATCATCGATTCATCATGATCATTGTCGTCGTCAACTCTATGTTTCATTATTTCATCTTTATTGCCACCATCATCACACCGCCATCGTTATTCTTATCATCGTGGCATCATCGGGCATATCAACATTTTAAAACAGTAAAAACCCGAAAACTATAGTTAATCTCACCATACAAACATTAGAAATTAAACGGGTTCATGACCAGTTGAATACGTATTCGACTCATTAGAGCACAGCGAATCAAACATTTGGTGTTTGACAAAAACAATCGACCCACATTCAGTGGCCATTTGGAATAAGAAAAACAGTTGTTTCTGGTTATTTAATACTGTCGTAGTTAGTAACCAGTCATGTCTTTAAACAACATACACCCACTTTTAAAATAGCACATTCCTTTTATTTCATTTAATTACACGCATTCATAATAAATCGAAACTTTCAAACGCTGTTTTCTCCGAACTAGCATTTATGCTGGTTCGACAGTATGCAGAACCCCGACGATTTATTAAACCAATCAGAATGTCCCTTTCATAATGGGAGGATAAGTAAAACAATATATTACCACAAGCATCTCCTACGTTGTCGTTATCTCCATCTTCTTGGTTTGGATTTGAATCACTAATACAGTTGTCTGTAAGATAAAATCAAAGAGATAAATAAATGCCAACATAAATGTAGGCAATATCGTAAATCTCCGATGTTCGTTTACTTACAATCTAACAAAAAAAAAAAAAAAAAAAAAAAAAAAAAAAAAAAAAAAAAAAAAAAAAAAAACTTTTTTTTTTTTTTTTTTTTTTTTTTGTCCTCGGACATTTTCCCATTGTAGTCTATGCCACCTAACAATAGGCGGCTCCTTTGACGGCTTGGAGTGCTGGGAATCAAAATAGGATTCCAAATCATGTTCCTAAATATGGACATTTACGACATATGGATTTCGTTGTGATAGTTTTTACATATCCCGGACCGATGCTGCCGAATATTTGTCTAACTCACGAAGGGACCTATATTAAATATAGAACCTTGTCGTCCTAAACTGCTGGACAACGTTATCGTCAGGTCCTGCTCCGAAAAAAATATTTTTATATGGTGCAATACTTCCATTTGGATTCTTCGTTGTAAGGATGTGTCATCGTTGAAGTACAAAGCTTTGGATTTCTTAACTTTAGACATCACAACAGAATGGCCATTTCTAGTTCGTAAGGATTGTAATATTTAAAGGGGGATGGCCCGATTTAAGGATATGAAGTTTTCATCTTGGTAGATTGGCCTTCACTCCAAAACCCCATTTGTAAAATTTTGCGCCGATATTTCAACCCGTTTTGATGAGAGAGCTCAAACCTTGATTTTATAGGCCCCATAGAGCACTTTGTAAAATTAATATTGGTCGACCAAAATGGGTCACATTTCGCTCATAACTTCCAAACCAAACATCCTTTGCTCTAAGATTTCACAGTGTAAATGAGAAAAATAGAGCTTTCTTCTGAATTCCGAAATTGTTGACCATTTCCGGTAACATCTGGGGCTTCTGGGGACGTGGCTAATAGCGCATTGGCCCATGGATCCTTTAACGACGTTTTTCTGTAGTTGTGATCATATTTAATTTTTTTGGGGGAAATTCCAAATGTCTTGAACTAATCAATTGGACTAAAAAAAAAAATTAACACATCGTTATACAATTATATACAGTTCAGATCACTTGTGCACAGGGTGTTTCTGACCTTGTCCACGAGTTGTCGTAACGCTATCAAAATTTGACCATATACGCAAAACATTTCAAGACAAACTCGACTCCTTAATCTGACAAAGTTTTCGGATACGGATATGAACAAAAACACCTTTGTACATTGGTATCCTGGAAATATGGCGTATCTTACCACAATCATCTCCGATGTCGTCCCTATCACCATCTTCCTGATCTGGATTTGCATCACTGACACAATTGTCTTCGAGAACAAAAATTGTTAGATTTTTAAGTGGTAAGATTTTATTAAATAAAAATAAATGGAATAGTCTGCAAACATCACTGTGACAAAGTTAGACAGTAACTTCTCATTTATTGATCGTCGTCGTTTTTCATTCTAACTTCTTGATTTTTTTTTAATTTGCCAACAAAATTGAGTGTTTTTATTTTTATTCTAGGGCTTTGTTATCGATACAACCCCAGTATTAACTTAGTTCACTTATTCATTTATCCTTCAAAAATCCTACCAGTCCAAAATCATGTTAAATTTATGACAAGACTTCATTGCTTCTGTGTCTTGGTATTTGGGATGATTGAATTAAGAATAAAAGCTAAAAATCATCATTTTCGATTGGCTAAATAGCTCTTAATTTCATATTTGGAAAATGAGTACCCTACCACAAGCATCTCCCGCACTCGCATTTCGCCATCTTCCTGGTTTGGATTGGCATCCTGAACACAGTTACTGTGAGATAAAAACAACAATGTCAAACCCACCACATTTACCTATACAATATTACACAATATGAACTGACTAATGATTGTGATGATGAAAATCATCACGAAGTGAAAGATGTACTGTTCTATTCCACGAGCCGGTACGGCGAGTGGCATGGGACATACATGCTTTCAACGAATTATTATACTTTCAACCATCACACAATTTAAGGCGGTTAAATATTTGTTTATATCACTCCATCTCTATTTTTCTATAACTCACAACAATGTTAACTTCACATTTCATCGTCACCACTGAGATTTTTTTCCGTTACAACGAAACTGGTTAGGTTCACCCTGTACTTAGAATGCGCGCGAAGCTCGCGGAAATTTGCCATTTTTAAACAATATGGTAAATATGAGTTATTTGTTTGGCAAAAACACATGACGTGCATCAACATGGGGGGTGATCTTATTGACCATCCCCCCTCATCAAAAAATATTGGGGGGGATATATCCTCCAATCCCCCCCCCCTTCCCCCGGATTTACGCTTATATGCTTGTAACTTGTATTTCAGATGGCCTAAGATATGGGCCGTTATTGCCTTTACCCTTGGGGCACGTTTTTACGATGGGTTTTCTATGACATTAATTAAATGAAACTTTATTTGACTTCCATTTGCAAGTGCCGCAAGAGATAGTACTTCTTTTTCTGGTTCACAACTGCGCACACACGATTTTAGGAAATATCCGTAAAATGTTGACTCCGTAAATTGAAAATTTTTTTGTTTATTGAAATATTCCGTATTTCCCCCCAAAGCATACTGAATTTTTCGTAACGCTAATTGTGTAAGTACAACCAGCTTCACCCAACCAAACACCTAAACAACTACATCTAGCGTGTATCTGAATACTTCAACACTGTATCATCCACCCCCCCCCCCCCCACACACACACACACACACACACACACAGAGTCGTTTTTTTATGTTTGGAAGAGATTAATTATTGTTTACTATTGTAGAACTGTATTAATTCTGATAGGTCTAAACCCCTTAAGTATTTTGATGATATTCAGTCACACTGTTTAACCAGTCAGCATTAAAAAAAAGTATCTTACCACAATTATCTCCGATGCCGTCCATATCCTCATCTTCCTGGTATGAGTTCGCATCACTGGCACAGTTATCTTGAACGGATTGATATTATTAATTAATCGTATACACACTATATCGATGTGATATTTTGGGAAAGAGAAATATGCATTTAGCATTTAACACTGCTAAAAACCATCCGAAAAACCAGCCACTTGGTTTTTTAGAAATTATATTCTGTATTGAGCAAACCAAAAGCAATAATATTGTAATTTTGTTACGATTTGAAAGTTAAGTGCCACCAAAAGACCTAATAAAAAACTAAAACATATGTAATTAATAATATAATTATTTATTTACCATTAGTCGGAGAGCATATGGTTCAAAGGGTCCAAGTTAGGGCCTGACCGTAAGGTTGAGTATATACAAAACTTTTTTGCTGAAGTGTGAAAGTGATAGATAGATAGGTGGGTAGAATTAGAATCTGCCGGCCGGGAGCCACCTTCCAAGATGCGTCGCCATAACTTATAATTATCTATTCGCTCCTATATTATCAAACTATGGAATACAGACTGTCCCAATAAAAACTATACAATCAAACAAAATGATTAAAAAAATATAAACTGTGCATTTTTGCAAGACATTGGACCGTAATTGTTAGCCAAGTTCCTAAGCTAAAATCTCGCTTTTATTCCTTCCAATTGATGGACCTAAGCGGAGTTGTCAGTTGAACACAAAGGCTAAAATACCACTTGGGCCGGTTTCCTTTGAAGGTTCAAGAAATAAAGGGTATAAGGCAGGTAGCATCACTGTGGAATAAAACCCTTTTCAAAACAAAATAATATTGTACAGATCAGAGGGAACGTATTATAATGGATGAACTACTCAATGTCTATTTTTTGTCAGTGAAAGACACCAGAAATCTGTTGTGGGTTGAAAACGAGGGGCTCACTTAGGGGGCAATAATCATGATGAAATCATGGATATTTGAGGGCATCATGACTGCTGAAACTAATGTAAAATTCTACAAGTCTTGAGGGACAATGTGTGGACAACGCTCTTAATGTGGAGGACAATTTACCCTTCCTATTCCCCACAGCCTCCAAGGGCAGGGAGGAACATAATGAAGAAGGCAGTATTCAACAAAGAGCAATAAAGGAAACGAGGGTTGTGTTCAAAGGTTCAGTTTACTTTCAACAAAGGTTGTTTTATGGTGTCGACCTGTCTGCTGAAACATGGAGTAAAGCAGAGACAACAGACTGTTTGGAATGAATTTCACAAATGCTTAAACCAACTTTTGGGTTAATTTTTTTAATTAGCAATTGCGACATATAAAGAAGAAATTATGTTATATAGCAGCACTTATACTTTTTAGTTTTATTTTCATAAAGAATGTCTTGAGGTGATTTTCAATGGCAATTTTGTTGATATTGGGATAGGCGAAACTGACACAGCATATTTTTCAACTGTCAAAGATAAGTAGCCATAACTCCTGAACCAGCCCCCCCAATTACACCAACAAAACATCATGAAAGCTGAAACACTCCTAAAAAGAATCAGTAAAACTCCAGTTGAGATGAATCTTAAATTTTTTTGGCCAAAAAAATCATCTTTGATTGATAGTATTTTTCGGGAACAGTCCTGTACTAATAGACCCAATGAATATGTGCATGGCACTTGTAAATTTGAGTCATACTTCAAATTCAAAATGGCGAGCAAATCTATAATAATTTTAAAATATGGACCCCCTACTAAGAACAAACACTGCCATAAAACGTGAATATCTTCAAAAAATTAATACTTGACACAAATTACTAAAATATTACCTTCACGTATATATATTATTGTGTCAATGAACATTAAAATGTACCCATGATCATACCCAAGTGATACCAGGATACCCAGATAATCCCGATAAATAACATGGGCCAAAACATATAAATGGAGTGTAATTATTGAAATTTTAATTTTTCTTTTCGATTTTGGCGTATTTCAAACAAATTGAAATTTATTTTGTACATTGGTTAGGATCAAAGGTACATTTCTAATGTCATTTGACCACATTGATTTCAAATTTGAAGTGTATACTTAAAAATTTGTGTCAAGTATTTTTTTAAGATGTTCACGGTTTGTGGTGCCATATTGATTGCTTCAAGTTACATTTTTTAAAGTATCAGTAATTACCTTTATTAATGTCTAACAACATAACCTAAGTACTTTCATGTCTATTTTTTATCGCCACGTCTTTGCTGTTATATAGCGGAGCGGATAGGACATTTTTTGCTTGGGGCGTGCACTTCCGGTAAGAGAAGCATGCAAATTTGCAGCTGGGGTTTTGAGTACGCTGATTCCAAAAAAGTGGTGGAAGCAGATTGTCACTCCAACGGTGCCGCCAAAAAGTTAAAAAGACCGCAAAAAAAACATGTTTTGAGGGTCAAGAAATGAAATGAAACAAATGTCCTTCAAATATCATTACGATTTACATTTTCCCACCAAATTGACCCCTGGGGGTCGGGGGTGTTTAGAATAGCCGATTTTGTATCCCTCTGCATGTCGTAAGAGGCGACAAAAAGGGACCCCTGCGGGTTCGGATTAGAATAGGCCCGCTGTCCTCCCTTCATGTCGTAAAAAGCGATTATATAAGGGCAAACTCGTCTGTATTTGAAACTAGCCAATGCTGACCTCACCCTTTTCAACCAAAACTTCTGCCTTTGATAATCATTCATTCAACAGTATTGAAACTACTTTGTCACCAGGTACAATTAGAGTTGGAGGAAACATTATTTAGTGAAACCTGGTGGCACATCAGTGTATGACTTTGGCAGTGACTTAATAGATGTCAACTTTAGCTGGGGTCTATTTTCAGGAGTTGTGGAATGACCATAACAACAAAAGGAATTGTCATTCATGTAATGTTGTGGGATTGATTATTGCTGTGCCATTAATATTTCGAGATGATATTGCTGTGCCAATATCTCACTAACAGGGGGAGGAAGGGTTGTGATCTTGCGGCTTGGTCTTGAGGGTTGAAGGATAGACACACCCTTCTCTCTCATACCTGTCAATTACTCTATAGCTTCCCTGTGGGGACAGTGTGCAAAAACTATGTCATACAGACAATGAAGGTGGTTAGATCATTATGTTCATCACAAAAGATTATGAAGTGGTTATTTTTTTTTCATCAAATATTTCTTTGCCAATCTCAGTAGTATGACAGATTCATCAGAATCGAGGGGTGACAGAGGATGTATTGAGTCAATCACACCAATGCACTAGTTTTGGGAAATTTCACCTCAATAGGATTCGTGATTGCTTTACGGTCATTTTAGCCACAAAGTGTTAATACTTATGGAATTTTTATTATGATCATGAAATGTCTTGTTGTTTTACATTTTGGAACACTTTTATCCCTAAGTACAGACATGTGTTAAGTAGATTACAGTATATAACGGCAACAAAACTATTTGACAACGACAATTTGAATATTCATTTGTTGTTTTAACGGGAAAATCCACCATAATGCTATTTGAAACAAATGTATAGACACAAGATCATGGTTATTATGGCATATATAACCAATTTTAAGGCAAAAACAGGGTTTTTTTTGGCGGCATTTTGATTTTTTGAATTTTTGCCGGAACCGTTGGAGTGACATTTTGCTTCCCGCTATTTTTGAAATCAGCGTAATCAAAAACCAACGGTGCAAGTGTTCATGCTTCTTACCGAGGGCACGCTTTGGTCAAATATTCCGTCCCACTAATAGGGCATATTTTAAATTATTGGATTTGGCTTCAATTGCATTTGACGTAGGACTTAATGTAACTCCATAGTTTGATAATATAGGGTGAATAGATAATTATCATTTATTTTCTTATTCTACACACCCTCATATATATTTTCAGCAAAAAAAAATTGTTGTATATACTAACTGTTTACCGGCACTTGAACGTCGCTCTGACTACATCATTAAAGCATACAAAAGCAGCAAAGGTAGCCAAATGCAGCAAAAGGATGCGATTGGAAAATGCGCACTAAAAGCAAAATGTTGAGATGATAGCTGATGCATCCCATGATAAAGAAACAGAGAAAAAGTCTCACTAGATTTTGATGACACCAAATGTAAGTCATGTTTTACGGAACAACTGAGAGTCTGACCCCGATCATAATAGCCTCTTCGCCAAGACCGATTTACTGAAGTGGTCAAAATACTTGTGTCGAAAGAAATGTATTTTCTATTTACCCTCTGAAATCTGGGACTAAAAGAGGCCTGGTGGTAATGAGTGGGAAAAGGGGCCCATTCTGGGTCAACCAATAGTAATTTTAAGCGAAATCTATGGAGCTTGCAATCTATATTTTAACTAAACATATCAAAATGCAGTGAAATTAAAGTACTATCGCGATTTACTCAAAATGTACAATCGCCGCCCCCTATTTTCATCAAAGTCATTTTGGCCCAGCGTTGTATTGGAAATTGTTGTAGACAAGACCCAGGTAAGTGGCTAAGCGTAAGACGCCGTACTTACCAAGGAAATGATGATTTTTATGCTTGGTTTACTAATAAAGTCGGGATCGACTTTTTAGATGTAAAACAGTCGTAAATGGCATCTCAAGACCGCTTTAAAATGCTTTAGTGTACTGTTTGTCACAAAGAAACGTAATAAAGGTGATGACTAACTCTAGCAATTAAAAGAAAAAATGGGCATTTTGAAATTGGGAAAAAAAAAATGGACCAGATAGTGGCTTTAACGCGTAAACTTAGAAATGAGGTATTGAGGTATTGAAAATTTCAAATGGAATAAATAGGCGCCCCACTTTAGTTTTGCCCTTATCTTTTCTTTGTTCGCGTTTTTTTTTTTGTCTTTTTAGGAGTTTCTACAAAACAACAGCAACAACAAACAACAGCAAGCAAACAACAACAACAGCGACAACAACAACAACAAAACAATATATCTCACCACATGCATCTCAAATGTCATCCATATCGCCTCTTCCGGTTTGAAGTTGTTGATCATTTACAGTTGTCTGTTTAGAACGACAACAAATGAAATAATAAAACTAATCATAAAACAAGCAGCTCACTCGTGAAATGATTTAACTTTTCAATACATTTAGAAAAAAAGGTTGCTATCATCATACATATAAGTCATACTTACCTATAATACAAAACATATATACATTAATTATAAAACACGGTACAAAAGCATTCAAACATACCATGAATACGAACTTATTTAAGGTACGGGTTTTTTTTTAAAATACGATATACGCTATGATTTATATAAATGGATGGTTTGCAGTTGTTAACAAACAAATATAGCCCGAGCTTAGTTCAATGTCGGGCGAGTGGATAGACGAACCTGTGATATTTCTTGCGAGGGGATTGCTTTCTGTTATTAATATTATTATTAATTAGGCAAGGAAGAGGACTTGTGAAGAAACATTTCGAAAATTGGTTTTAAAAACCGTAGGGAAAGAAAAAAACAGTATTTGTGGACGAGTTTCATGACCGAGTGACCAGTTATTTTCCGTATTGGTTGTGTTGGGCAGACGCATAGTACGCAGTGGTACTGCACCGCGCAGAAACCTCTGATGCATTATCAGTCTCTCTCGCACGGCGCGACGTCGGCCAAATAGGAGGGCGAGAACTTAGGCGAACGTCTCTACGTCAGCATGAGGATGCAGACAGGATTGCCTCTATATCAAATATAGAGGGCGCAATAATAACGACAGGGTAATATAAAGGGTCGTTATCCGGCAATTGGGCCACACATTAACAAGCTCACCGCGGGGTAAGCAAGTTATCAAGGAGTGCAATGTGTTCTTGAGGGGTATAATAATTATAATAGGGCTGTTTTTGATATTAGAGTGTTACGGTGCGCATGGTGACAGAGCGCATGAGCTCTGTAGCCATGGCGCGTTATGTTCAAGGGTATTATGTTGGATAGAGATTACTTTTGCCGGGGAAGTTTCTGGAGTTGAGTTATGCACAGGTAAGTTAACAGAAGCATGATTGATGTGAAACTTCATATTTTTTCTTAATTTATCAGTGATATACTAAGATATTTGAAACAAAGGTTTAAAGAGATGATTTTTTAATGTCAAGGGACCGAGACTGCCATAGT
Organism: Ophioderma brevispina; assembly: GCA_023653785.1. Classification (NCBI taxonomy): domain Eukaryota; kingdom Metazoa; phylum Echinodermata; class Ophiuroidea; order Amphilepidida; family Ophiodermatidae; genus Ophioderma; species Ophioderma brevispina. Next base: position 16,657 of record JAMKCH010077025.1, on the reverse strand, counting down.
AAATGCATGTAGCACAGTTTCACAAAATTACCGTTTGGAAATCCCCAATTGCCCAAATCGAGCAGATCGTTGTAATAACCTACCTGTACAGAACACATGTTAGTCTCACAATCTTGATCGATTGCTGTGACAACAGAGATAAGAATGATTGCTGTTTGCCGATTGTAGTTATAACGGTTAACGAGATGAATAGTTGGTTGTCACAGTCAGGTACCAGGTCAGTGTCAGGTATCAGATATCAGTTTGCTCTTCGGGGAGCGACGATATATATAAAATCCGACTGTGTTAATTCAAGGTCTGTACATGACTTTCCAAGTGCTATTATTTTTTTCACGACACCGTGTATTTGGTCTAAACAGTACAAAATTTACCTTTTCCTACTGATTCAAAAACCGACGTACGATGACGGTAATCGGTTGTTTTTTTCCAATAGGAGGGATACGTACGTTCATTTTTACCTGAATGGTCCCCGAAGCAAAATAATAAACCAATGCAATGCCCGTGACGTCATCAAATGTCTTTATTGTTCCAACAATTGGCGGTATTCCCATAATAAAATTCCTTTTTAAGATTAAATATGTATATTGTTCTTAATAATTAAGATTCACTTGCCCCGCATGAATGTGAAGAAAGAATGGGCATATAAAGTCTACAAACTGAGACCGATAGTCAGCCGGCCTTACTAAGATACCCTTACCTGGACTGAATGCGCAGGACGGATCCCCGTGGAGGTTCTGCGGTCTTAAGACGATTGCTGCGCGGCTGCGGGGGTTATGCGTCGGGTAAGATTACGACGGCGCTGCGTCGTTGGGCTGACGTGTAGCCGTGCATTCGGACCGCGGCCACAGGAATGTAGTACTCAAACAGAAAAAAGGTTTACCAGTGAAAAAAAGGTTTACCAATAATAAAACTTTCCAAATTTATGTAGTTAAAGACGAAAATAAATGGTTCACCTGGTTCACCTTACAATGGTGTGTCAAATATTTAGCGTAGAAATCGTCCCGAAGTTGGCACTCGTACGTACCATAACATGCATTTCTTGCATGTATCATGGTTATGGCTGATTGTGTGGGGAGTAGTCATGGCCTGGAGAGGTCAACTTGGTGTCTAATCGTTCGAAGACTTCAGTTTTGTGAGGTTTGCAATAAGTCTTGTACACAAAAAATAGTACCATGGCTGGGAATAAATCGACAAACCAACCATGGATTTTCATCGCAGTTCGCTGCACGCTGAAGTTTGGCCGTCGCTGACTGACCGTGGCCAGTCCGAGGTTACCGGGACGTCGCGCCTGTTGCGAGAAAGAGATAATATATAGGACGGCAGCCCAGAAGGTTTGGATCAAACGAACGAGATACCAATATCTGTAACACGGGAAATTCGGAGGAAAAAACAACTTTGCAACATAGATGTCTGCCGAAGCCGCTGCTGCTGTACCCCCAGGAGCAGGGGTAAAGTTACTATGGGGGTCAATGTTGGAAACTGCTCTAAATATAATGAACTATACCTCATAATTATTCCTTAGGTAACAAGAGTTAAAAAAGTCCATGGGGTCACATGCGTGTGTGCCTCCTTCCAAGATCTATGGGAAAATAGGCTAAAGGTCGAATTTGTTTATTCATGAAAGTGTCAATATTTGGCAATATCAAGATTTTTTGAAAAAAATATCAAACAAATTTATTAATGAACTGATGTCAAAAAATGCCTTTTGATTTTGCATTAGGGTTGATTCCCTTTAATAGGGAGGGGTATGATGTCACCATCCCCATGAATCCTATAAGAGGGACTTTTGTACCCCTCCCATTATAACAACTAGAAGACTGTGATGAAAGTGCAAAAAGCATTTCATATTTGGAATAAGTATCATTAAACTTTTTAAAAATATTGTACAAAGAAATTGTGTGATTCCAAAGGGTGACCTTTCTTGAATAAACCAAAGGACTTTAGCCTATTTTTCCCACAATATCTGGAAAGGAGCCAAACACGCATGTGACCCAAATGACTTTTTTTTACTCCTGGTTACCTAGGAATAATTTGAGATATACATTAAGCTTAGAGAAGTACAAACATTTGACCCCCATAGTAGCTTTACCCCTCTACTGGGCCACTTACGCAGCAGCGGGTATCCGACAGACATCATATTTGCAACAGTTATATTTTTCTCCGAATTTTCCGGTGTTCAGAGTTATTGGATATCGTCGTTGATCCAAACCTTCTGGGCTGCGCTCTAATATGCGATATGTTGTCGTTAGTTCTATTTAACCTGTCTACATGAGCCATACCGTATTTGTAACAACACAACCAACCGAAGGTGGGGGAGTTATCACGATTTTCCTTATTGAAAATGTGATTCCTATCAAATTTGGGGGACCCACAGGCTGCTTAGAGTTTCTTCTTTCTCTTGGTAAAACATTCCCTTAATGGAGCTCACCATGACGTCATAAATATGGAAATAATGGATATAGGAAGGAAAGTTATGTTTTTTTTTTGCAATTTTACTGGAGGTGTTTGTACATTCTTTTGTTAATTTTGATGTTTTTTTAATGATTAATAAAGAATGATTGAACAATTATTATGAATTAAAACGCTCTGTGTATATAAAAGTAGTAATTTCCCATCATGATGATCCAAAAACTATATGAAAAACGGATATCCTATTTTTTTGGGGGGGGGGGGAAATTAAATTTCCCCCCTATTCTACACTCTGTCTCTGGAAATTGACATTTTTGCTGCCAAGCCAACTTTATGTAGTCATTCCGGCTTAATGCTGAACATGTTGGTGCTTATTTTAGTATCAATGGAAAGAGGAGAACCATATATATTTATTGGTACCAAAATCAAGTGTCTGTGCTATTCCTGCGTCTTACTAAGTGTGTTTGTACGTTTCTCCCAATGGGGTGGTTGCCACCGTACCCCAATCCATCACTTTGGGATATCCCTGTACATTACTAATACTTGTGTTTGTTTTTGCATGAAAAGGAGCGAAAATGTTAATTGACAATTACATCAAGTCATTTGGAACCAGAAAGGTTTGTTTTTAAGGCGAAACAAAAAAGTACAAGGGGTGGTAACCCCTTCGGTACACCAAGATTAAAGTAAAAATTAATTTTATACATACGCTTTTACATTACTTCACTACCACAATTACCGACAATATAATAATATGGACGAAAACATTAATTGTTAATCTTACCACAAACATCTCCGATCATGTCCATATCTGTGTCTTCCTGGTCTGAGTTAGCGATGTCTGCACAATTATCTGAATGTTAAAAATTAATGTCAAAGGGTTGAACATATCGTCACCAATCGACAATTTTGGCGAAATTGATTTTTCGCACATCATGACAATATACCACAAGATTTTTTCATATATCTAATATTGAGCAAAAATAAATTACTTGTACATTATTTTTTTACCCAAACGCCAGATGAAATTCTTCCAAAAACGAATCAACATTTCGTCTGTTTGATGCACCTTAAAAAAAAGCCACCGTATGACAGTTTATAAACAGTGTGACCTATCGATCGATGAGATCGTGTGAGATTAATCTCCCCTCTCAAAACATTGGCTTACCTAGAAGCCTGATCAAAGTTGATGTTAGAACAACGTATTCGCGGTATATCCTGAGAGGAATATGCCCAATTAGTTCGTCAAATACAAGATTTTAGTAGATTAAGTAGTAAAATATAATGAAAATTATACCATATAGAAAATATGATTTAGCAATGGCATAAAAAACGCATACAGTTTAAGTTTTGAATGATCAATTACTTCACTGTTCAAGACCCATACACAATTTCAATAACGAAAGAAGCTTAACATGAAAAATACTCATTATCAATTAATACCACATAAGTAATCGGAAATATGGTAATTTGAAATTAAATCAATTAAACGTCAGAAGTGTTTGAATACAAGTTGACCATGAAAGGACCCTTCCTTCATGACCACCTAATGCTTGTGTAAACGTATCGTACATATCGCAATCTACTACTGCCACATCGATTGAGGGAAGGATGGAGAATTCGAATACCAAAGTAGTGCCATTTTTATCCCGGTCCGAACGAACCTACCTGGTTTCTTAGCTGGTTATTTATATTTTGAGTTTGCGGGTAATGCACTTATGTAACAAGCAGAAACAAGGAATTTTTTTTTACACTTGTCCTAGAATCGTATTGATCTTCCTTGGTAAAAACAGATTTGACCTCCTTGCTTCATCAAGTACATCCCAACATCTCCGACGTTGTCCATCTCAGTTCCATCCTGATTTGCGGTTAGCACTATTTATCAGTTATCTCATTACAAAGCCACCTGTTTTTGGTTAGTATTAACTTGGTCACTAAGGAAACTGTGTTAGCAGTATGTATGGTGTTGGTTTTGATAAAGCTTAGGCACATTTTCAATGATATTGTATGTTCATAATACCACAAAACGTCTGCTCCAATAGTATCACCATCTGTGTCCATTTGGTCTTCGTTGTCATCATTTGGACAGTTATCTGTAAAATCAGAAGCACATCGCTTTGAGAATTGGTGTGTATGGGTTTCTGAAAGAAACCACTCAACTGAACTTACAAATTATAATGTCCGTTAATTTTTTTACATTCTGAGGTACCTGTTTGGTGGATAATTGGAATAATCTGCCCATTATTTATTTTTAATCGTTATTTATTCAGGGAAATTCCTTCAATACAAATGTATTGGTCTCCAGGAAGACCTGATAACAAAAATTACCGTAATACAAGTATACAGAAAAAATAAATTATGGTACATAAATTACATAACACATATTACATGTGATATGGCCTAGTAAGATTATGTCATATTATAACTTTTACAATAACACTGTAGCACTTTGAAGATGTAAGCAGGGTACACACACACACACACACACACACACACCACACACACACTTTTTTATTTTTTTTATATTACATACAAATGTACACAACAACATAACACAATGCATGCGTGTTACACTACCACACCCCCACATAGCATACCAATCACACACCACAGAACATTCATAGTACATACACATATAAAATATTGGTAAACAGGCAATCATGTTGGTTAGGCACTTTAAACGTAACAAACACATGGAATCAATTTACTTCGTGTGCCTTTTGGTAGATTATTCAGAGGTACAGCTGATCTGTACTGGAATGTTCTTTTACCAGATTTGTTATTCCATGATTGGAATGATCAAAGGTTCTGGCCTGAACTAACGAGTGCCTTTAGAATGGTTGCACTGGTTAAAATTAAAAACAAGAGGAGATATAATCAGGAGCAAATGATTTAAAGATTTAAAAGTTAAAATTAAGATCTGATAATTCCATCTTCTCTCAGAATGCAGTCCCACCATAGTTGATACGATTGTCGATTATAACTCTATTCGATTAAAAAGCTAGGTTGGTGAACGTGTACAGAAGAAAAATGTTGCTCGAGCTGTTCAAAGTAAATAACGGGTGTAGCCTTCATTTTTTAGTCAGGAAAGTAAATCGCTCAAGTTAGTAAGTAACACTATTAATACAAAGTTGAGTATTTGCGCTTGTTGCCTTTTAGCTTAATATGCGGACTCGGTTTCATGTGTACCAAAAGGAAGCCATGTTATCTTGGCTGTTTGAGTATCCCTATAGTCCAATTCAGTTACATATTGATTATAAGGACATTACATGACAAACAGACTTATATTTTCAAAGACGCATTTTCACATAGATACAAAGTACCTTTATGACTAATACGACTGAAAGAGTTGAGTTTTGAGCACTAACTCATCAACTGTTTTGCTTCTATAGCTTTGGAGCAGCCACTAAAAAGGCCCTGTCACCACCACATTTATGTGTCATAGTCAGGTCTCATGACCTTGCTGTGAAAGTCCCAAGGTCCAACTTGGCCTCCCACAGAAGATCATTTCTCCCATTCTCTGTAGGCTTATGGAATGCCCTTCCTGCTCATATAGCATCAAACCAGGACTTGCAGAGTTTCAAAAGGGAGGTTAATCGCTATCTAGGCGCCAATCCGTCAGCGTTACTAATTAGATAACTGATGTTAATGCCTAGATTAGCCTTGACATAAAAAAAATAATAAGAACACCGAGAGTGAGACCATGGTGACTAGAACTAGTGGTAACAAACCCAAGACGTGATCTGCTGGACCACCAGGCACTCATTAATGTACTGGGGACATATAAACATATAGAAGAGTCTTGAATTTAATACGATCAGATATACTGAGCCAGTGAAGTTCCTTTGGCAGAGGAGTTGTGTGGACAAACTAGGATGTTGGAATATAAGACGGACACACTTTTTGAAGCTTTTGAAATATGTTGCGATTTTTCCGAGTACTTCTATTGAGCAACAGATTAGAGTACTTTCAACGAGACAAAATGAATGATCTAACAACATTAGTACATGTATCAATGTCTAGGAATTAACGTATTCTATAAATGTTTCTAATTTGCCAGTTAATAGATTTAGCAAGGATGGATACATGATTAGACATTGACATTTGACTGTCAAAAATTTGACTGTCTGTTCTGTGTTAACGAAATCGAGTACACCTGTGTTACATGTAAATAAATTGTCATTCCAAGTTCATCTAATTGATTTGACGAATACATTTATTCACACAATGTCAACACGAATCTGTATTTCATATATTAATTTATTCTGGTAATGTTATTGAACCATTTTAAAAAGATTCTCACCACAGTCATCCACTATTGTGTCCGCGTCTCCGTTTATTTCATTTGGACTCTCGCCAAATTCACAGAGATCTGGAGGTGCAAAAAGTAATAAGTGTTGGCACTTCAATGTATTTCTTCATCTGCCTGCAGCTTCCAAGTAGCTCCAATTAAAGGTAGAACAAAGTTTTCTTCGATTTTATAATAACAGAGATTAACAATGAAGAAAATAATGGCTACGAACTTAAAGCATATTGACCCTTGCAGCGGCCATCATGAATCGATGTATCAGCTTTTGCACTATAATCGTGATCATGGTAGAATGGGTTAATTATTATTTAAGAAAACCTGCAAATCAACTCGTTAAATGTGCACATAATGTAACAAAACCATTAAACCACCTGAACTCATCTTAAATCATTTCAAATAGATCTCTCACTGCAATGAAGTGGTAGAGATTATTCTTTTTCTTTTTGTTTTAATACAGTTTCTCAAATCTCACGTGTTCCTGCGATTCATTAAATTTGCTGCCTTTCATAAAGCAAATTAAAGAGAGGGAACGTATTTAAGTATTTTTTTTTTTCTTTTTTACGAAACAGCGAATCCATGAATTAGATCATTAGATTGAGGTCCTGGAAGTCCTATGGGCACCAACGGAAGTCCAAACGCAAAATTTAAATATAAGCAAACATACCACAGACATCTCCAATGTTGTCCATGTCAGTGTCAGTTTGATCTAAATTAGAATCTTCGAAGCAGTTATCTGTAATGTAGTGCAAGAAATTTAAAATACAATAATGATTTTGACCTCCAAATAATTGCAAAAGAAAAAATGGCGTTGTTATACTTAGAAATGATGAGACAATAATATACCAAACGTCTTGAAGTATAAGTAGCGGGGACATGTATTTGCAGGGAGGTAATGTTTGTGCAGGGGGAAATATGAATTGTACTGAAATCAATACATTTTGGCCATATCCTTAGGATTATAAATGGTACTCTGGGTTATAGATTAATAGTTATATGGCAAGGTTCAAAGTCATCATGGGGTAACATTTTCAGAATGCTCCGATTATTTTCAAAATGGTCCCAAATTCTTTATATAGTCTCAAAGGACCACAGAATATAATACTTGCACTCATTTCACCATTAGGTCACGTAATTAGAGAGAAAAAGAAACAAACAATACTTGTTCGTAACGCAAGCCTGAAATTAACAACACAGAAACAGAAACAGATACAAAATACATTTAAGGGTTCCGCGGGTATAGTTAAGTTTGAACGCCTATTTAAAGAAAACTTCGAGTAGCATTGATATAAAACACATTCCTACATATGACAGGACCACATACTGTGTGAAACCTCTCATAAAATATAATACCTGCACCCATTTCACCATTTGGTCACGCAATTAGAGGTCAAAATGTAACAATGGTCTACATATCATATGGGGTCATTAATACTTTCCATCTAATTTACATAGTAAAAATCAAATGCAGAGCAAAAATGCATTTTCTGCCTTTTAAAGAATGGTCATTGTAGGCATTCTATAAAGGGTGATTGCTTTAGGGGCAAAACTGTGCAATTTTGGAGAGTATTTTTACGAATTTTACTCTTTTGAAATCTGCATTTTTATTAACGTGTAGGGCAAGTGGAATTAATAATGTACAACGGTGTAAATGCATTACTTAAAGAAAATAAATGATTTTTTTTTAAAATCCCAGATTTTTGTCTCACCACAGGCGTCTCCAAGAGTGTCCATATCTGCGTCTGTCTGGTCTGAGTTAGCATTACTTATGCAATTGTCTGCGATAGTACGAAAATGAGATGATAATAAGGCTGAGCACGTGATCAATTGACATTCGCGATCGATCGCCGTTTTTGAAGACTAATACAGCAGTTTCCTGAATTCAATTTTAGTTAATACCGAGTCGGTGTCAAGCTTGTCGATGTTAGTTTCTGGTGTTGTAATTTAAGATTTAACACCGGTTGGTGTTGCTGCACAATTTTAATAATGCATTTTTGTGATCTGCTTATGAAATGCTAGAGTTAAGCAGATACAATAGAAAGAAATTATTACAAAATTTCAAACATTTTCTACTAAAACGTGTGAGGTTACAAATTAAATTTTAACACCAAAGTTTGGAGTTAATTAGTATTTTTATACTTCAATTCATCGATATTATTTTCAAGAAATTCACAAGAAATCATCTTACCGCACAGATCTCCTACGTTGTCCAAATCCTCGTCTGATTGGTCTGTGTTCGCATCGCTTATGCAGTTATCTAAAATTAGACATAATTACCTTATGCTCTTCTTACATACTGTTTATCATGTGATTTATTTCGTTAAAAGCATATGCTACAGAGTACATTAAGCGAAAAGGGTATATATCTTTCAATTATTTAAAATTTACAAAACAAGAATATGTTCTTTTCTTAGTGGAATAATGCACAAATAGGTCTACCATTAGTTTAAAACAACGTTGATTCAATACTTAGAAACTTTACCATTTTGGCTTTATATGATATTGCAATTTCAGATATGTTAAGTCTTAAAAAGAAATGTTGTGGAAAAGGACAAAAATAAACTGTTGCCATATTATGTATTCAGTCTGTATTTAGACAATGGCCAGGACACATGTGGTCCAGGATAAGTTTCAAGTTTGCGAGTTCGAGCCCCGCAGTGGCCAATGTGTTGCCCCCTTGAGTAAGGCCGCTTTACCTCAATTAATCCTTTTCTACCCAGGTGTATTAATGGGTACCGGTGTGGCAGGAGATATAGTCCTCCGGATTCACAGTCCGCCTACAACGGTGAGGAATAGGGCACTCGATTCGGTTGACTCTTTACGCAACATTAGTTTCAAGCTTTATTCCGTTGTCGTTTATGAAGCCCGGACTATGGTTCGTGCCGGACCATATCTCTTTTTTTAAAACCGGCATTATTCAATGTTGGGAAGGTAACATACTCGCTGTAGAGGAGTTGTAGCGATCTTTGTGGAGTTATTGTGGAGTTTGCACTATCAAATTAAAGTGTTTGTAAAGCAAAAAATATCTTACTGGGGCTATAACTTACATAGTACTCGAATTCATGTCTTTTTATGTCATGTGCAGCGCCATTTTTATAGTCATAAACATCAAAATTGTAGTTGTGGACTTTACATGTTATACTTGTTCCTGAACAAGTATCTCAAATATTAGCACATATATATAAACTACAAATTGTTATGTGGTTGTATTTGAAAAATATAGATGCTAGGGTAAATCGGTTTTTGCTGGGCTTTGCATTTAGGAAAGAATTTTGTATTGTGCCACCACCCTATGAATTTGGCAGCCTCAACGGAGTATCCTGCATGTTGAAGAACGTGGTGGCAGAAAATTAAATTCATCCCTGCATTTATAGCACCATGCAATACAAACAAATGTAAGTCTGCTAATTTTAGCAAAGAAACGAATATTTTTAATGTAGCATTAGCATCTCACCACAAGCGTCTCCGACCCCATCTCCATCTCCGTCAATCTGATCCGGGTTGGCAACATCGATGCAGTTATCTGAAAACAAAAAGAATAGCAGGTATGGCGAGAACCACGAGGGCTTTATCTCATTTGGTGCTTTAAGTCCCTTATCTACAGCGATCTTCATGTTCATCATCATCAATTTTCCATGTATCAATCTCAAGTCTAACTGAACCCTCGTTTCCCTTGGGCAGGGTGGTTTTCATTTCCCCCTACTTCTATTATCTATAAATTTGGTACCACATAATAGCATAGATGGGGTATCTTCTTTGCATTTTTGTACTTACCACAAGGATTTAAGGCACCATCATTGTCGTTATCAACAGGAATTCCACAGCCATCTTCGTAATTAAGCAGATATAAGATTTGCATTAATAATTAGGAACAGATAACAAACATCATTTTGACATCATGGCTAGCAACATGTGTCAAATGTTGGTATTTATCAATGTTTACATTTTTCGCTACCGCAAACAATTCATCAAATGTTTTAATTGTTTCGTTACCTATTGAGCAAAAGCGTTGTCTTGTACTCATAACTCATACAATTTAACAAAATATATGGAATGTGATAGTAACCTTCTTCAATCTGCTCTCCAGGGCAGCTTTGGCCGGTTTGGTCTGGATCATGACAAGGGCGGCTTCGTCCTTTTGTACCATCCCCGCATGTGGAACTACACGTACTCCACGATCCCCAAGTACCCCAAAATGCTATTTTTGCAACAAAATTGGACAATCAAATTGAATAAATTAAATATAGAATATTACACAAATTAGGGATATATAGGCAGTAAATAAATGTTAACAATAAAAAAGCTAACCAAGGAACAAAATATAAAAGCAATAGTGTCAAAATGACAAATAAAGATATTTGGGGAAATGTGGTAAACTAAAAACCTGAGGAAAGCGAAGAGGGGCAGTAAGTAATGACCACAAACAGAACAGGGAACGATGTTTTAGGGGGATATGAGCCCTTGAGGTTGGTTAGTTTTTAGAATATCAATCCATAAGCACTCGCGATGTAAACGACGGAACTTGGACGGGTTACCCAAGCTCTCAATAATCGTCAATTTAAAGGGATTAGCAGCGATAATGCGAGAGAATCGAAAAAAATAAATCGGGGATAAGTGTGTACAATTCCATACAACTGCTTTAATGTAGAAACAAACCACCAAATAGTGAAAAAATGAAGTATTTGAGGAAATTTGTCATACCGTCTCCCACAAATAGACATACAGCGACAGCGTCTCAAAATCTGCACTAAACAGCTGATTGTGGTTTACACCAGTACAGAATAAAGATATACTGTCAGAGAGCAGCCTTTCGACTTTTAAATTATTCTTGAAACTTTATTAGATACAGACAAATAAACGCTAAAGAATGGTATATCATCTTTTTATCTGATCACCCCGCTCATCCCAGCATAAAATTTCACTTTTGTATGAATCGACTATAACAACCCATTAGGCCATTTTAATTTATTAACCCATAATTTTGGTAAAAGCGCGAAATGTGAATACCACCTTGGTACACTGGCATAACGAAATGCCTCTTTACTCTTGCCCAATCTTTGCCTAAAAATTGTGAAAGAAATTGCTACTTAACTGTTTAAATCCCTTTGGGTTGAATCAAACGTGAAATTATCAAAATGATCTTTTCATATTGAATCGTTATACTAACAGTTTAGTACTCATAAAGGTTAAAGTTTACGAGCAGCAGATTTAATCGTAAATCGAATGGGTACTCTTCTATAGCTGCAAGCTTTATAGGGTAATTTAGAGAAAAATATACATGTGTGTGTGTGTGGATTTGTATACATACGGCATGCTCCAGTGGTACAGGTCCGCGTTACGGTGGAAAATCCACTGCAGCTTACTCCAGTTTCGTCCGAATCTTCACATGTTCTTGATCGAGTTTGTGTCTCTGATCCACAGCATATGACTGGGTCCCACGATACCCACGAGGTCCAAGTTGCTTTGTGAATAAAATTAATTCTTGTAAGTCGAATATGAATGGGATCAATGAAAATGTTTCTAAGTGAAGAGGTTTGACGAGTTTAGAGCGTTAGGTTGTTTTGGTAATCTGTTTGAAACGGATTAATGCAAGTAAAGTGTAAACGTCAACATTTTACTGAATTTTTTTCAAGAGTTAGCAATTTTATGTCAAAATTACACAAGCTGTGTAAAAAGAACTCTATAATAATTAAGCAATAAAAATTACCTAAGTTAAGTAAAATTTTACCTAAATTAAGTAAAATTTTACCTAAAGTAAAATTTTACATAATTACGACAGAGTTCTATTTTTACATTAATTTTTTCTCTCTGTGTAGCACTGAATAGCGTTATACAATCTTTGTAAAATACGCTCACTTTCCTTTTGCAATTTTTCTTCAATGTTACTTCCTTCCTCGTATTCCTCTTCTTCTCTTCCTTCTCAAGCTCCTCTTCTTCGTTTTCTTCGTTTCTTTTTTCTACTTCCGCCTTCTTCAGCCTTAAAATGTGTTTACATTACACTCAAACTACTATCGGCCTAAGTTACAGATAGGTTAAACGGCTGGTTACATTTTCTTGAAAATTGATAAAATGTCACCTAAATTACTTTCCCCAATATCATTGCCTATTGTCACTGATACACTTGCGACATCAGCATGGAGCAACCATGGAGCTAAAGATATTCGACAATCGGTCCGGTTTGTGGAGGAGAAAACACTTTCAGATTCCTTTTCATCTTGGAGTTCAGGGCCATTCTTATATTGTCACGCAGTTGAAAAGTTTTCAGCTCTTATGACCTCTCTGATTCAGATTTGGTATTTTTTAAGATGTTAGCACAAAATACCTATCCTCGATCACAACTAAATAAATCATGAGCTTCTAGAGTGGGTGTTCAAATAACTCTGGCCGTATTTTTCATCATTTATTCGAAAATGAAGACGACGAACAAAAGTCACGATAAAATAGTTCCTGGGCAAGCTTTGACCTAAAACCTTTATGCAGAACCAAAATCAGTAACTTATTGCTTAACGCCATTTCCATTCAATTAACCAAGTTTTCAGAAGAAAACTAAAAAGGTCAATGACCTATATTATAATGTAAACTGATTATTTATTTGTGAAAGAAGACAGGTATTTTGTGTGTTGCGTCATGACCAAATTACTCAACATGAATCGTTGACGTGATAACTCCTGGATCTTTTCAACTGCGTAGCAATATAACAATGGCCTTGCACTCCCAGATGAAAAGTAATTTGGAGTGTTTTTTTTTTCTCCTCCGCATAAGGCCGATTGTAGAATGGCTTTAGCTCCATTGAAGTCTCTGTGTATCCATTGGTCACTGATATTGGGGAAAAGAAATTGAAGTGATATTTTATTCATTTTCAAGAAAATGTGTCAGTTTTATTTTCGGGAACTGACGGTTCGATGATTTTAATAATTTATTATGAATTTGCACTTTATTTTGCCCTAATGCCCTGATGTAGACTACGGAATGTGTTATACACTTTGTTATCTGATCTACGCCCTACGGCTTATTATATTCGACCACAAACAGTCTCAGTGCACCCATTGGATTACACGCTTTATTCCGTTATCGTACATTTTATACTCTGGCGGAATAAAGCGTGTAATGCATTGGGTGCACTGATCCTGTTTCGCTTCGTCGAATATAATTCGCTGATGTAGAGCACGTTAGAATAAGACCGTTACCAGGTCAACTGGCTCACGCTAACTTTGGTACGAGCAACTGATCACATTAATCACAAATGCCATATCGTAATTCGGAACAGGGGCATGAGCCAAGGCTTGAACCAGTAACCAATGGATACTAACGTGCACTACATCAGCGAATAAGCCCGCCTCACAGTCTACAAAACCTACGGCATGATCCTAATAGGCAGATTCGCGTTTCTGAAGGCGCTCCATCACACTGTACACCGGTAATGTCTGGATCAGCACAAGTCCTCAGTCGATTTTGTTCTTGATTTCCACAGCATGGAGATGGTTCCCAACTCCCCCAACCAGTCCATGTTGCTGAACACAAATTAATGAAGAAAATAAAGATCTTAATCAATTCTCCGAAAATCCGCTGTTCAAAAGATAGGCTTGGGAAGATGGTCATTTGAATCAAAATAGGTATAAAGTGCTGCTACTTGTGATATAACATAATTTAAAATTTTATCACATGTAGCATTGGAAAAAATCAGAATCCATTGAATGTACACTGAAACCTTTGAACAACAAACATTCTTTTCTTTCTTTCTTTTCTTTTTTTTTGGTTTAAAAACTGGTTTGTTCCCCTCTAGTAGTGGAGAATGGGGAGGGGAAATTGGCCCTCAGCGTTAGAGCGTTGTTCGCACTCTTGTCCCCTTTTCCCCGATTAGGGTGCATCAAATTGGATGGAATAAAAACGATTATTTAGCTAAGGAACTGGTCTGAAAATAAAATCGAAATATCTCACAGAAATGCACAGTTTATATTTTTTAAATTTTTAGTTTGATTGTATAATTTTTTTGGACAGTCTGTATAAAGAATGTATATGCAAACTACAAGTGTGAAAAACAGTGCTTCCAGAATGACTCAAAATGGATTTTAAAAGCTTGTACACCTTTCGTTCAAAAATCCTCCCCTCGTCTAGCTCCTGATATAGGCCGTGATACGTTTGCGATTTAACCATCTTTCCATGCTACAGCACTGGGGATGAATTACTTCACTAAAATTTAAAAAATATTATGTAAATCAGGAAAAGCTGTATCCCCAAATGAAAAGAGTGCACATTATTTAGAAAAATGAATAAAACGTCAACTCAATTTACTTCCAGAATGTCAGTGACCAATATGTACACGTAAACTGAAGCGAGCAATATATAGAACTAATGATATTCAACTATTAACCTAAAACATTTCGGATCGTTTTCTCATCAGGGTATGCAGGTCCATAATAATTTGCCCTTGCGCTGAATCTCCCCACATTGTTTAAAAGATTTCAAGCTATCTCAGAGTGATTACTACGGCGTATTGAGCTTAGTATTGTTCATAACATAAGAGGCAACTACCACTTCGCTCAAGATTTGTACAAGGCGGTTCTCGAACCACAAAGGTCTCCCGCCATCGCGATAGTAAATGGAGGAGAATATAATTTTAAGATTCACAGGGAGAATTGTGATCGAAATAAGTGGTTCTCAAAACACTGAGGCTCCTGCAATAGCAGTTGCAATTTGACGGTATCAAAATGTTACTACATTGACCATACAATACTTGTAGTTATTGACCTTAGAGGACCCTACTTGACCTTGAAAAATGAACTTCACAATTTGGCGGTTTAGGAAAATGTGTTGACCACATCACCAAAGTTTTCATGACCTACCAATGTTGAGTGAGTTGACTTTGAATAACCACACGACCTTGAAATGCCTTCACAATGTTCGGCAAAGAATGCTTACTACACCCATCTGTTTAAGACCTACAGCCATGTGTATGGATTTGACCTGGAATGACCCACCTGACTGAAGGACATCAAAAATTTTGGAACTGAATGTTGACCACACCCACCAAGTTTCATTCATCCTAACACATGCTTAGGGATTTGACCTTGGATTGACCCCAAATGACCTTGAAATGACCTTCAAATTGTTTTGGCCACTGAATGCTGACCACACCCACCAAGTTTCTCATCTGCCACCTCTACTTAGTGGTTTGACCTTGAATGACCCCACATGACCTTGAAATGACCTTCAATTTTTTGGCAGTGAATGCTGACTACCACCCACAAGTTTCATCATCCTACCACAATTGACAAGGGTCATAGCAATTTAATTCCGTTTGACCTGAATGACCCCGCATGACCTTGAATTGACCTTCCAAATTTTCGGCATGAATGTTGACCACACCACCCAAGTTTCAGCATCCTGCCACAATTGCAAAGGCTTATAGCAATTTAATCCCATTTTGACCAAATTTGACACCTATTTTTGACCATATTTGACCTTCCTTTACCCATGCCACATGACCCATCTCCGAACTTCATCGCCCCCGCCTATTGAACCCATTACTGCGTAGATAAAAAAGAATCGTGTTGACAAGGTTCTGTAGCAATTAACCCAATTTTGACCATACTTTGCCTTCTGTTGACCCATGACACATGAACCCACTCAGAATTCCAAGGCCACGCGTACTTGAGATAATCTAAGTTGCAAAGATGGACACCCACGCTTGATTAGACCAAAGATACTGCGTGGGACACACACACACACCACGCACGGTAACGCGAGAGCATTTTCTATAGTCCCCTCGCCAACAGAAGTTGGCGGCGGGGCACCAAAAAATGTAGGTAGCTGAATACCATTTGGCTTTCTTGGTAAATGAATAGAAAATAGGGTATTTTAAAGACAATAACTGTGGATTTAGGTTATGCACAAATTAGGCCAGCCCTTGCCATGGGGTTTTCTTTCATGGCTTTATCCCTCTTA